>JAPDSC010012080.1:0-12911 GCA_026290005.1 Latrodectus geometricus | reverse complement strand
GAATTAATTATTTGGTTTCAATATTATTCTTTTTCATGTAAAAATGGTTTGAAAATAATTTAATAAGGAATATGTTTAATATTTTTAATGTTTATTTAAAGATGGCACATTAAAAATTTGCAACTATCAGAAACCTAAAACAAAGTCAATTTTAACTTTATTGAAAATTTTTTGGGAAATGTGCAATTTTCATTACTTTGTCATTTTTTCTCAAATTTTTTATACTATATTATTGTGCATTAGTAATTTAGTTAATACATTGATTTATTTTATTATGAATTATATGAAGTAAAAAAAAAAAATACACATTTTTAAGTACTTGCTTAAAATGTTATATAGAAAACATTTTAAGCACGTTCAATAGAACATTTTAAAGTAAATTTGAAAAGTTATATAGAAAACATTTGAAAAAAAATAAGTATCATAAAGCAATAATGTATATATTACGTTTTAAGCAAAATAAATTGTCAAATAAATATGCAATGATAATATATATGTGCTTAAATAAAGGATATATTCTTAAATGATTGAAATTTTAAAAATACTGATTGATTAATGAACAAATTTTGTTTTTTATTTCTATACTTAGTACTTGAATGCAATGTCTAGTTGCTAATCAATATCCATTTGGTGGAATATTGTGAAGACTTTGAATTATGACACTTATTGTTTTAATATTCTTTTGGTAACTTGTATTTTTTTTTCTAAAGATTTCGATTTTTGGAAGTCCAATATGAAATTTGTTAAAAATGATTTAAAACATTTGTAGTTTATATATTAGGTTGGGGAAAAAGTTATTCATTATTTTTTCGGTAGACGTCTGTAGTGATCGCTATCTCGTGAGGTATCTATCAAACAATTTCAAATTTATGCTCATTGGAAAGATGACATTTGACACTAAAATATTCTCTTGCGGTTTTTTGTTTGATTCATTCAGTTATGAGTACAAGGTTTTAGAAATAGAAGACAACAAACAGAAAATTTGATACATTTTAGTATTTCTTTTATAATGGCGAAAATGCTAACCAGGTGGCTAAAATTGTGAAAGGTGTTTATCGTCCTATATATGACTGTAACAACCAGTTACACACAACTTTGGTTTCTTCGATTCCGTTTGGGTATTTGGATGCTAAAGATGCACCTCGCATGGATACAACATCGTCGAGAATGTCTATAAAATATCAAAAATTATCAAACTTGACAGCATGTCAGCAGTCGTAGCTTCGCACAAGACCTAAAAATCTACATGAAAACTGTTTTAAACCTTTTTACAAAGCGAATCTGAAAGAAGTTACAAAAAGTTCACGTAAAAATAATGGATTTCTTTTTCCCCAAACTATTACAATCAGAATTTATAGTTTTATTTATATCTTATGAGTCATAATCACTTAAGATAAAATAAATAATTCAAATTTAAAACATGGTAAAATATTTCCATAAATGAAATAATGAAACATTTTCAGAAGTACTTAAATTAGAAAGCTATTGATTAAAATACAGTAATTTTCCTATGATCTTAGAGACAAATGTTAGAACATTCTTATTTCAGGTTTCTTCGCTGAGATAAGCTAACTCAGAAATAATTGGCATTAAAATATGTTGTCTTTTATTGACAGTAGCAAATAGAATAAATATCTAGGTATTTTTTATTTATGCACATTTTTATTTGTATAGTTAATAAGGAGTTCTACATTTTCACCAGTCAGTTTTTAATTTATTAAGCGAAAAAATCATTTGATTTTTAATTCTTTTTATGCACAACATAAAAATTAAGCTATGTTTTGACTTCTCTAAAAATATTAAATAATGTATTTGCAAGCAATGAAAACAATTTTTTGAAGTAAATATTTTCAAGCCATTCATGTTTGTTGCTTTGTTACTTTTCACTTTAGGAAAATAATGAAATTGATATAAAATCTAAAAAATAAGATTGACAATATGCAATTAGAATGCTCTTAGAAATGAATTCTTGTTCTGGAAAAGTATTTTGAGATCTTTAATAAATTCATTTGCTTGAAAGAAAAGTTTTATCTAGTTCCCAGTGGTGTTGTGCTGATTTTTTTTTTTACCGGAACGCGTATATATAATTATATAGACAGGGCCGATCCTGGGTAGGCGGAGGCTCTGTGCGGTCTCATGTCCCAAATTTAACGGCGAGGGGGGGGGGCGATTTTTCCAAATAAATACTGGAAAGAATATTTTATTAACTAATTTCCTTTTAATAATTGTTAAATAAAAATCAAACTTAATTTCAGTTATAATTTTACACCAAACTATAAATTCATCACTTTAGCATATTTAGCTATTTTTTATTTAGAAAAATTTCCAGTTTGTCCGTGTATTTGACTCCATTTTAGCCATGGACATAATTTAAAAAAAATTAGTATAAATTTAATGATGTGTTAATCATATTACAATACTAATAAATTGGATTGAAAAATATGTGCCTTTGTTTTTATAGCACAGTGAATAACATTCAATAGAAATCGGTTGAGTTTTGGAATAATAATCCCAAATTTCTTAAGTTTTATATCGCGCCTATTGAGATAATTTTATATTTCAAATGCGAGACACCAAACTTTAAATATTTAGTAAAAACATCAATGCTTTAGCCACATAGTTCTCAAGCAATCTCAGAAACGAAAAAATACCCGCTGAGATGTATTGCGCATGCATGAGATCTTCCTGCCGTCGCTTCAGTATATGGTACTTTTCAACATGTCTCTCTCGGGCAGCAACGTGGCCGGGAAGTGATAGGTGCGTGTTGGAGGCATGCTGCCTCAATGTGCGGCCTGCCTAACACTTTTTAATCGACACTTTGACTTAGGTAGCGTGCATAGAATATTTTGCTAACAGTAGTACTTATTAATCTTATTATTACATTGTATTGGTTCGGGTTCGGTTCAAACCCTTGTTACATATAAAAAATATAAATACATATAAAAAATTCGTCAAAAATTAAAAACTTTTTAATTTTTTTTCAATACGTCAGTCAATTCTCATTATCAGAAATCATTTTTAGTGCTGGAACGCGTTCCTGTCCAAAAAGAAAGTACCGGAACGACGTTCCGGATCGACAACACCACTGTTAGTTCCCAAAATTGAGAAAAAGAAAATCTAAATAATTCGAATAAATCTAAAATAAAAAGAGTGCCTTCAAATCTCAGCTCAGGAAAGTAAATAAGATCATATATTATAACAAAAACAATTTTAATAAACACAAAAGGTACATACACAATAGACAATTTTCATAAATTCTAAATAATCAATTACATTAAAGAAATCTAAAGGAACTAATAGTTCCATCGGAGGAGTGTGTATGGGAGTACTTCTCTCCATCAAATCAAAATCTAGTGTTAAATTCATACAAGTAGTTGGAAACAGCGCCATTTATTCAAACTTTTTCTTCACACTCCCACCTGAACTTTTTATAGAATTCACTAATTAATATTACAATTAACATTTATAAACATAAATTCAATCAATAACAATTATAATTAAATTTACTTGCACATAAAGGATAGTATCAATAAATTCAAAAAACACAAACATAAAAGAATTAAATAGACAAATTATTATTTATCATTCCTTTAACATTCAAAAGTCTCTAAAAGTGTAAAAAAAAAAGTTTATAGTTTAAATGTTTTGCACTTAATTTTATAAGTGAAATTTGCTGGGGAAAAAAAAAGAATTAATAAAATAAAGATCAAAGAGGACAAATTGAAAGTTCTGAATAAGTTAAAGTTTTCAAGTTTCCAATGGGTAGAGATGCTGTGCGGTTCTTTTCAGCAGACCGTTAGCAGTTTTCAATTCGTAGGAACGCCCAATATAAACCTTGTCTATTCTTCCTAATTTCCATAGTAATTTATTCTTGATGCTATCTTCAATAAGCACAACATCTTCTACCTTTAGTTCATTTTGGGGATGAGCAGTTTTCAGGCCTAGAAGATACTGCTGCTTCCATTTATGCCATAATTGTTTCATAAGCAAAGTCTGATATTTCATTCTTATCATCAACTATTATCTGTTTGATCCATTTTCAATAAGTTCGTCAAATGTCTCTGGATAAATACTTTTTCCATGACCGAAATTCATAGGTGTCAGTGGCTGCAGTTCATCATTCTATTTGTAAACATATGTCAAAGGACGTAGGCTTGTACTTCCACAAGCAAGATTGAAAGTTCTTCATAGCCTAGTAGAGCTTTACCAATGATTTTTCCTTAAACACTCTTTCACAGATTTCACTAATCGTTTATAAAAGCCTCCCCACCATGCTGCCCGCTCTATTATATTTTTCTAAATTATTCTTCCTTTGGCGATAAAATTAAGGAATTTGTCACTCAAATTTTACTTGCATAGGAAATCAACTTCTTTTATTCAGTTTTCTGAAATGTCTTGGCATTGATCCGAATAAATCACTTAATAATTATTTCTTCAGGCTAAAAATCTTTTTTTTCTTTCTTCTGAAAGCTCTCAAGAAAGAATCAGTGGATACATCAGAAGTGAGTTCCAAATGTATAGCTCTTGTTACACCGCGAGTGAACAAGACAATATAAGATTTTCGGCTACTTTAGCTTCTTTGACATAAATAGGTTCAGCAAAATCCAAACCGCAACAAACGGAGGCGTCTTATTCACTCTACTTTGGGTTGCGGTGCTTTCATTTGGGTTCTTGGTTGTAAATAGTACTTCTTGCAAATAAGGCAACTTTTGGTGATGCTTTTCACTAATTGACGCCCCTTAGGGATCCAAAAACGAGCTCTGATTATAGCTAATGTACAGGCTACACTGCCATGCATGATTTCATTATGTTCTTTTCGAACAATTATAGTGGTCAGCCAGGAACTTTTAGCTAAGATGATCGAATGTTTTTAATCAATGGACAAATCACAAAATTCTAATCTTCCTCCAAGCCGTAATAATTTGTTGACGTCCATAAAAGGTACGTAATTAACTAAAGGGGAACTCTTGCTAACTGGCTTCCCTTCTCTCAGTGATTTGCATTCTTCTCTGAAATTACTTCTATTGTTCTGATAATGTAGTTTTCAGCAACTATCAACTCTTCTGTTGTTAATGGGCCTTGAACACTTCTATTTCTTTAGCTTCATGACAAATCTATTTACCCAAGCAGTTTTTCGCACTAGTTTCTCAAGATTACTATATTTGCTGACATGTATTGGATTTTTCAGTTCTTCAACTAGGCATTCGTATTGGAGGACCTGATTAGTTTTCTTGTTTTTGAGATCATCTGTTTCTTTCACCTTAATGTCTTCAGGTTGTGGCCAGTACTCTTCAGGTTGTTGTAGCCAATCTGGTCTCAGTAACCAAGAAGGATCATTAAGCAGTTGAAGAATTTTAGCCCCTCTAGAAACGATATCAGCAGGATTTGTTGGTCCTGGACAGTGATACCAACTCGATGGTGACGATAGCTTGTGAATCTCTTCAAGTCGATTTCTAATAAAAGGTTTAAACTTTTCAGGAGCTCCTTTAATCCAAAAGTAGACAATTTTTTAATCTGTCCAATAATAAGAAGGTATATCTAAATTCAGAGCCTTAAGAATGTTACTGCTTAGTTTAGCTTACAATAAGGCTGCAATAAGTTCCAATCTTGGCAAGGTCAAGGTTTTCAACGGAATTCAACTCTGTTTTTAGAAGCAACAAAAATTGTTGATATGTTGATCGAATGTTGTTGCACGCAAGTACGCAACTGATCCATATGCTTTCATACTAGAGTCCGAAAATAGGTGATGTTGAAGACTTTTGAAATTATCAACTGGAAATTCATCAAAATAATAGCGTGGTATAGAAAAATCTGACAGTTCAGGGATTTCATTGAACCAGTTTTTCCAACCTGAAACTAAATCTATAGGTAGGTCATCATCCCAGTCTATACGTAATGATCAAATATCTTGCATCAGAATCTTGATTCGTAAAGTAAAAGGCCCGAGAATTCCCAATATTCGTCCTAGAACTTGTAGTATAAATCTCTTAGGGTCTATTCTCTTTGACACAAACTCAATTAATCCACGCATGTCAAACTAAAATAAGTATTTACAGTTATCCTACGCTATACCCAAAACTTAGTGAGGAATATTTCCCTCTCCTATGGTTTTGGAATCATCAACTGAAATTATATTGTTCCCCTTCCATAATTTTTGCAAATCTTCAGAATTTGTTCGCCATTTATGCAACTATAAACTTGCTTCATTGAAAATTTCTTTGGATTCTATCATAACGGATAAAGCTTGTTCTACAGTCTCGTGACTTCCACTTATATCGTCCACATAGATATTATCTTTCAAGAACAAAACAGTTTCAGGATTCTTTTCAAAATACTTCACCAAGTAATGTTTAATCGTTGCTGCCAATAGAAAAGGGCTACTATTTATCCAGAACAAAACTCTAGTGAATCTGTAAACTATAGGTGGTGTAGAATTGTCCGTTGGATCCTTAGTAAAGAAAAATCGGGTAACTTCTCTATCTTCTTCTTGGACTAAAATATTCAGAAAGGCTTGACGCATGTCAGTGGTAAAAGCTATGGGTTTAAGTCTAAATCTCAAAATTTTTCTACTTGTTTCGAAATTAAATATTCCTCTAGCACTAAGTTAAATGTGAGAGAAGTGGGATTATCAGCTTTTCGGCCTTGTAAGCACCAACCAAAAATACTTTCAATAGTTACGAGATTTTTATTCAAATGTTTAATTTTACCAGTCACAATGTTGTAATATTAATCTGCTCCTATTAAAATAGTCAGAGGCTCGGCGCAATCAGCAAGGGTAATATAATTTCTTAATTCTAACTTTTCATTTGTCTCAATGGGTAATATGCCTAAACCTGATATTTCATCTGTATCTAAAACTTTTATTTTTGAGTTTGGATAAAGTCTATATATTAATTTCACGCGAACTACATCATAAATTTTGTTTATGCCTTTGTGTTTCCGAAAGTAAAAAACCGATAATTTTTATTCTCTTATTTTCACCAGATTTACTTTGAGAACTAATTTTTTACAAATAAATGTGCGCATTGAGTCGCTATCTAATAATAAACGAGTAAATAATTCACTATTTTAGGATTTCACTTTTACACAACAAGTTTGCAACAATATTTTATTCCTTTCATTATGCGAAACCGCAGAAATCAAAGACGGCTCAACTTCTGATTTCTGAATCTCATTATTTTTATTTTTTGACGATTTAAAACGAATAGTCTGGTTGTGTTTCCCTCCTCCACATGTGAACAAATCAGTCCCGATTTGCAATCTTTAAATTCTGTGGCTTATACTAAGGCACATAAAACATCTGCCGAAAGCTTTTAATTTCTTTTTTCTTCGATGTTCAAATTAGAATTCTCCGCGGAGTGATCCTTTTCACAAAATATGCAAGATTTATTGGTTTGAGAAACAACCGAAAAACCGTAAGTGGGTGATTCAGCCTTTTTCTCCTTGAATGTAGCTCTCGAATTGACCTTGAGTTTTTCAAGTGGCTTGAGGGAAAGAGGAAGTGTTTCCCTCCTTTTTATTTGAGATGTTGGATATAATCTAACAATTTATGAATATCGGGTGCGGACCATTCTTTTATAATTTGCTTGTTATATACCAACGTTAAATCGCTTGGCTAATTTTTTAATATAACAGCAATAAGCATTGAACTATAAGATTAAGGTTCAACTCCTAAAGACTGTAGACTTTTCACATATAGATATATAGACTGGGGAGAGATTTAATAATTTATTCATGTGATGGTTTATTATTAAGTCCTTACGACCAAATCTTTCTTTCAAAACCTTCACAGCTGAATCATAATTATAATCTGATATTTCGAAACCCTCAATGCTGGCCCATCTAAATACGACTTTAAATAATTGAACTTATCAATAATTGTCAACCCGCTATTATCATCAATGGAAACTTTGAAGGTATTCCAGAAATTAGTAAAATGTGCTATATTACCGAAAAATTATTGAATATTCAATTTAAAGAGTTTTACTTGTTTATTTTCATTATTAAAGTTTTGATTTAAGAAAAAGTTCTGAGCTTCGGTGAAGTTTACATTTACAATGTTAACTTGCTTTAATCTTTTTTCAGCACGGAAAATAACTTGCTTTTTGACTAACTTTTTAACTAACTTTTTGAACTTCGGAAAATATTTTATCAGCATAGTCATAAATAGTGGACAAATCAGCTTTGAACTCTTCTACTTTGGATAAATTTTCAATTTGTTTATCTAATTCTTTTAAGATATCTCTTTTAAGTGTTAGTTGGTTAACACATTCTTGCAATAAATTAAAATCTCCACTTTTTAAAAAATTTAAAATTGATTCACTAATTTAGTACAAAAACTTTGCACAAATGTTCTATTTTTTCAATTTCCATTTTGAATCAATATTGCATGCAAAGAATATAAAAGTATAGATCCTACCTTTGCAGTCTTCACAAATTGTACAGGTTTTGCAATATGCAGTAATCCAATGTATCAAAGCACAGATAAAAATTGGAATCTAATAATCTATCGTGTATACCAAACAAATCTATGATTATTTCCCGGCCGATGCACCATGAAAAAGAAAATCTAAATAATTCGAATAAATCTAAAATCGAAAAAGTGCCTTCAAATCACAGCTCGGAATATATGATAATGATATAATATACGATCTTATTTACTTAAATAAGATCCTATATTATAACAAAAACAATTTTAATAAACACATAAGGTACATACACAAAAGACAATTTACATAAATTCTAAGCAATCAATTATATTCGAGAAATCTAAAGGAACTTATAGTTACATCGAAAGAGTGTGTGTATGTTTATGAGTACTTCTCTCTCCATTAAATCAAATTCTAAAGTGTTAAATATCATACAAATAGTTGGCAACAGCGCCATCTATTCAAACTTTTTCTTCAATTAGTTTAGTAATATTACCACAAGTATTTATTTTAAACAACTTATGTTTATATCTTCGGATCTCTTATTCAAAGATCAATTTTTTTGTCCAGTTTTTTTTCTAAATGTCTTTTAATATGATATCAGTAGATTTTTCTCTATATTTAACATCTTTAGAAATAGAATTGATCACTATATTAAATTGAAAACTTATTAAAATACTTTTTGTTCATAATTTATCAAGAAAATCTTCCATTTCATTAAAACAATTTCTTGATATTTTCGACTCTTATTTGTTATTTAAATTTTTTAAACAGGAATTTGAAGTAAGTGATTTTATAAAAAACATTTTTTTTAGTATTTATATTTAAAATTGGAGCATGTAAACACCAAATGAATTTAACTATGTTTCATTTACTTAAAATATTTTAAAAACTGTTAGATAATAATTTTTAGTCTATAATTTTTCATTAAGATAAACTATATTGTATAAATTTCCCAATTATAAAATATAAGTGGTATGTAATAATTGTTATATATTTGAAAAATATTAAGAGTTAAATATTTTGATAGGGTTGTGGGTTATATCTTATCTTGATATGATCAAAAATCGCAAAAACTATTCAGCATATAAAAATATTATTTTAATAGAATAAAATGAAATATCTACAAAATGTATCTTTTGCCATACCCATATACTATACAGAAGGAAAAAATAAATAGTTTATAAACTCAGATGTGATTTGGACATTTCAAGATCGAATCACCACAGTCTGTCGTTTTTATTTAATCTTACTATGAAGTAGAATTTTATGAAAAACTATTTCTAAAACTAATTTACATTTATAAAGTGTGAAAAAATAAATTATGTAAAAAGTAAATGTAAAGGAAATTACAATTGTTTGTAAAAGTTTAAAATAGTAACTTTTTGAACTTCTGAAAAATTGGATTACCAAATCAGGGATCGGTTACCTTTTGAGTCAGAAGGGTCAAAAATTACAATTTACAAAATTTCAAAGTTTTTAAAGAGCGACAAAAATTTTTCTTGCAAAGAATGAATAGTAGACGCATAAAGTTTTTTATTAAAAAAACTAATTTATTTATTTATATGAAAAATTATCGATTTATTCATAAGAAAAAATAAGTAGTATTTTTTACAGCAAATTAGATAATTTACTTATATGACATATTTTATTCTTTATTAAAGTAAAAAATTAAAGTAATTAATGTAAGTATTTAAGTAAAAAATTAAAGTAATTAATGTTTTACTTACAACCCCCTAAATTGTACTTCAATAATAAACAATTGAGCAAATAAATTCAATAGGAGCGATGGATTTGCAGGGTTACTCAAGTAGAAAATTTAAACTTTATAAACAATGTAAAAAAACTTGCGAGAGAGTCTGTTTCCTGATTCCGATGAATTCTATTGGATTTATTTACCGATAAAATGAAGAACATAAGAAAACATTATCACTTACTTAAATTAATGCTTTCAGCCTCATCTGCGCAGAAAAGAGCAATAATACGAACCGCAGATAGAAGTCAGTTGCATTGTTTGTGCGAAATTTGCTTAAATATATTAGAAGGTAATTTATCTGTGAATGTAAATAAATTACGTAAATATAAAACAGCCATACAAAAGATAGTTAACAAAAAAACACCTCTTGAAAGGAGAAGGAGGGAATTAATTAATCAAGTGGGAGGATTTCTGCCAATTATTTTACCTACTGTTCAATCTGCACTTGCAGGGAGGGCAATAGGAAAACGAATTTAGTGCTTAATAACCATGGCTCAAAGAGTGGTTCTCATTCCCGAAGGTATAGCAACATCATATCTTCTGAAATCATCTAATATGGGTTTGCAAAATATTGAGAATCAAATAGCGAATATTCTTAAAAAATCGGACTATCCAGATGATGCAAAAGCAAAACTTTTAAGTCAACTGCTTTTAAAATACCAACTTGTTATAAACAAACCTAAGGCACCATTACCCGTTACTATTACAGAATCCAATGGAAGTGCAGAAGCAGCTAGTGGTAAAAATGCAAGAATTACATAAAAGTAATATGGCTGATGATCCTATATTGCGTGATATTATTCTTTCGGTTCCAGCGAACTTCTAAAAATTTATTTCTCCCATAGTTGAGAAATTGGGCACATGAAGCTATTCTTGGAATGAATTCGGTGAATTGATGAGCCCCTCAAAAACATGAATGTTGTCGACATATTTTGATACTTGATGAGAAATGCGAAAAAAAGCTATGAACCACATGGTTTTTCTACTTTTTGGAAGAGCATAAAAGAAATAAAAATCCCTGCACGATGGATTGGTAATCAGAAGTTAATTCAAAATCTAGATTTCAACTCAAATGAAGACGTTGCCCAAAATGAAATAAATGTAGAATCTTTAGAACAGGATGTTGCTCATTGGAGAAAGAAGAAAAAACGAAACACCAAAAAAGCAGGGAAAGAGTATTAGAATCGGCATATTATGATTTCACGAATCCCGCATCATTTGGAGGAGTGCAGAGTAATTTCAAGAGTAACAAATTTACCGTATAAAAAAAGTTAAAAACTAGCTAATGAGTCAAGACGCCTATTCTTTAAATAAACCCGTTCGATATAAATTTTCTCAAAGACCAACACTTTCATATGGTATAAATGATTTATGGCAATGTGATCTGGTGGATTTGCGACATTTATCAAAGTATAACAATGTTTACTTACAACTATTGACGTCTTTTCGAAATATGCGTACGTTATTCCCCTTAAAAGCAAAACTTCTGTTTCTGCAAAATATACTTTTGTAACTTTGTTACACCGGGTTAAGCCTAGAAACATACAAAGCGATTTAGGGAAAGAATTTTATAATTTCCAAGTACAATCTTTATTTAAGAAGTATAACATAAACCATTATTCTGCTGGAGGTGATCATAAGGCTAGTGTTGTAGAGAGATTTAACAGAACACTTAAAAATAAAATGTTTAGAGTTTTCACATACAGAAAATCTTATAAATACGATGATGTGTTACAGTCCTTGGTAAAGTCTTACAATGAAAGCAAACATCGCAGTATAGGTATTGCCCCGTCAAAAGTTACCTGAGATTTAGAATCACATATTTTTCAAAAACTTTATGGCTATACTTCGAGGAACTCTAAAGTTACTTTCAGCAAGGGAGATTTAGTAAGAATATCGAAGGTAAATAGACCTTTTCGTCGAGGATATTTACCCGGTTGGATAGAGGAAGCATTTATTGTATCTAAAGTACATCCTTCTAATCCAACAACATTTGAAATTCAAGATCTTGGATCAGAAACTATAAAAGAAAGATGTTATGCGGAGGAACTTCAAAAAATTTATAAACGTTCCAGTGATTACTGGAACATAGAAAAAGTATTAAAAACGAAAGGTAGCGGTAAGAAAAAAGAGTATTTTGTAAAGTGGGCAGGCTTTGATAATCAGTTTAATAGTTGGTTAAAGGCATCATGGATGATACGATCTCCGATTTTTACATAACGCTTCCTTCTAACTCAAGCATGGATTATTTTCCGAAAAATACACAAGCATCATAAAGAACAAAATTAGCTCGTCCTATAAGGTTAACAGGCACATGGGAAGTTGGTTTATCCGAGATTTTTGTACCCAGAACCTGGTTTAACATTGGGAATCATAACAATAAATACTCTCTAACTTATGAAGAAACAAAACTCATTGAAAAAGATTTCCTTGAATATGATATCAGGGTTAAAATTGATCAAGGAATTGCGGATGAAGATTTAATTAATAAGATTAATCAGAGTATTGAAGAAAAATGTGGGCATTTTGTTTCCTTTGAATTAAGTTACAAAAATATTAATGTATATCTTGCTCCAAATTATGAATTGCATTTGAAATCAAATGATGCATCGAGATTGTTAACCACGCTCAACTTACCTAAAGAAGATAGAATCAAAATCATCAGAGAGTTTTGTTTTTAGAAAACCTTCTAAAACAAACAAAGACTATTTTCTGAAAATTATTGC
>JAPDSC010012075.1:38481-55926 GCA_026290005.1 Latrodectus geometricus | reverse complement strand
AAAAAAAAAACTAATAAAGTTGTAATTTAATTTTTGAATAGATTTTAAAAAGTAAGTAAAAGCTAATTATTCCCATTTATAACACAGTGAGTTTTTCTCTAAAATTGCTTTTTCATAAATCAATACTGTATCGTATTAAATTTTAAATTTGCTCATTTTTTTCAAAATTTTCTTTGTTGCATTGTCTGTTAAAATTATTTAAATTTTATGATCTGTGTGACATTTTTGTGTGGCAACAATTCATAGGTATAATAAATATAAAGATAAATGTGATAGCTAAAAATGTATTATTTGGAACAATTTTTATTTTTCGAAGAAAATATGGTTAACAAAGTATAATTTGCAAACATTTAAATACTAATTATAAAACTGCATAAGTTAAGCCATCAGCTTAATAGTTAAAAAATTAAATTTAATGAAATGATAAAATTACAAATTTTATACTTATGACTTTAACGTAGTCATGCATTCTTTTTTAATGTTTTGGCGATTATTTATGCATTAGAAGAAAATGACTATTAAGCTAAACAGTTATATAATAATTCAGGATATTTTGTATGTATCCAAAAATTGCTTATAATTATTATAGTTAAAAAATTAAATTTTAATTTAAAAAAAAAAAAAACCCATGAAAGGCTCTCTCTCTTCTTTCTTTTTAAACTATCTTTAAGAATGAGTGGCTTCAGTATGTATTTTAATCTGTTTTAATAAGTTACTAGATTTTTAAGAGATTGTTTATATATTTATGAAATTCATTCCCCCAAATTGATGAACAGTTATAAGTTTTTGTTTAGTTATCGTTTCAAAATCCTAATACGCAAATGAAAAATATGTATGTTTTAAAAACTATTTTTCAAGTTAAACGATATTCACAATTATTTATATATTTCACAATCCTGTTGTAAATATTGCCTCTTTCAAATTATTGAATAGTCTTTCATAAACGTCTTTCAAAGAGCTTAAACTCTATTTGTTTTTATTAAATACCATTACTAAAAAATGAATAAAGCTTTGATTTCTAATTTTTTTTCTTTGTTTTAAGAAAAAATTATTTTTGACAAATATTTGATAAATTATGTTGAATGCATATTGTAATACAGGTACAGATTACACTTATCAACATTACACACATGTATAAGTTTCTGAAATTTAGCAGATAACCAAATTTAAAACTTTGTGTATGGAATTATGCTTAGTTAACACAAATTATTTTAATTATTAAAAATATGCTTACCTACGAAGTTAATATCCATGTTAGTAGTTCTGCTGAAATTCACATTTTGCGCTATGTTGATGGTAGCAACCAGCTCAGATAGGAGATCTCTTCGTTATTTCAAAGACCTTCAAATTTGAAGGTCGTGTAACAGTTTTTGGTTTGGGAAAAAAATTCTGGTCCCTTTCTGCACCTCACCCACAAAAGAATTTTTTAGGTATGGGTAAGTCCCGTTGAACAAGCCCTCTCTCAACAAATGAGGCATACTTAGATTTGCCACGTGGCGCGCACAATACTTCCGCGTTTGTAAAAAATTTCCACTAACCTTGTTATCCTCCTGTCGTGCTGCATATTATTAAAATTTGCGAAAAATTTTGATTTTTATTTTGCTGCAATTCTCTATTTCTTATCAATTTGAAAGCCTATGTCTCTAATATATAAAGTACTATAAATTATTTCCATGATTTTTGGAATTAAATTTCAGATATTAGAAAACAATAATTATACTTTTCATAAACAATCTCAATTTCCAATAAGCGTTTTACGCTCGTGTTGCATTATGACATTAAAATATGATATAATATTTTTGAAAAGTAGATTGTTAATGAGATTAAATCAAATATTCCCAAGAGTTCATGAATTTTACAACCAAAATATTAAAAATGTTCTTGACTCTTACAAATTAAAATATTCCTAATAAATTTTACTATGGTTTTTAATAATCGTAACTATCACAGAAACAATAAATATTAAGTATAATAAATTTCCTTTAGTTTTATAATAAATTTGAGAAATATTTGTAAGGGACTAAATTTTTTGCTCGTGTTACTATTTCCAAGACTCCTTCAAATTCATGACTAAAATTCAATATTGCATTACTAGTAATTACGCATACAGTATAGAAACAAAGTATGAAATGTTTTTCTTAATTATTTCATTACAAACTAACTAAAATGATTATGGTAAAATCACATTAAAATATCTGATTATTTAAAAATTGTTTAGAATACAAATCAAAGAACAGGAATATTATTGCTGACATTGTGTATATATATCACAAACACATTAATATTAGAAATTTAAACGCATGAATATTTCACATACTATGATTCTTTGGGTGAAATTTTATTCCTGTATTTTTCTTGAATAAGTAAGTTTAAATGCTTAAAAAATTCTCTAAATTACTAGAAATTTTTTATAATATTCATATGTGTTTGAGATTGTATTTTTTTTGTACTATAAATTGAAAATAACTTTGACATGAATGAAAATTATTTTACTCAATTCTTTGACGTTTTACTTTTTATTTATCGTAAAGTTTACTACAAAATTTATAATTCTGATGATAAATATAAATGCCTAATATCACTTCTCGTGAATTCAAAATTTTGTAAAATCAATTATTAAAATTTATTTAATATTTCACATTTCCTTGAGTATTAATTTTAGGTTTTCCACAAAAGTGGAAAACCTAAAATTATTATTTCTGGGGACAGGACAACTTACATAAAATTAGTATTTAGGTACAATTTCAAAGTGTCGGATTTGAATTTAAAAATTCGCCATTTATTTTCATGTTATATTTTAATCTATCTATAATAATTATTTAACTCAATACTGTGCATTTTAAGTTTTATATTAGAAACAGAATTCATGTTCACAATAATTGATTGAATTTCTTGTACAAAATAAAATCTTTCAAAATGGAAATTTATTAATGTGCAATATTTTTTAACGAAGAATCCATGATGATTAATGTTGAAATTATAGCTATAGAAGCTACAAATTAAGAGTTTTTCTTCTTGAAATTTTTTACCATTCTAGACTATTTTAATGAAAATGAATGTTAGTAATTCTTAATGAAAATAATTTTTTTTAATATATAATTAACAGAAAATAATTAAACGTGTATTTATGAAGAATAATATTGTTTTCAGTGAAAAAGAAATATATTATCAGATAATTGTTTAAGTATGCAAGACATACATTGCACCAAAAAGTCGATGGATTAACAGCTGAAAGCTGTTGTCAGGAATTTGATCTTTTATTGCAAATCTCTCCGAACAAACTTCCTAAAAAATGTGCTGCGTTCGCGTGAGGGAAAAAGTCGAAAGCATTTGTAAGAACCAATCCCTTGCACACAGAATGTTGAAAAAAATATCCATCACCTTTTACTTATTGGTCTTGGAACATTCTACTATAAAAATTTGTTCCAACTGCTGAGGAACCATTGGCATCCATTTTAAAATTAATTTTTCAAGAGTATTGACTTATAATTAGTTTTTGAATTAAGAATTTCACTCTCTGCTCATTTACACCAATAGAAAATAATTTTAAATTAAGAATTTTATTTTCATAAAATATGTATTTTTGTACTAGGCATTTTAAAAAAATCAACCCACGCCGGAAGCTGTAAAAGTCCGATTTGCGTTGGCGAATTTCGGGGAGAAACGGCGCATCTTCTAAGCCTACTTCTTGCCGCCGACGCTCCTTCTCCCCGGCCGAAACACACACCGCATCGGCGACATCTGATACCCTGCTGTATGGGTGGAATTTTTTTATGGATGGCTGTCATGCACCCGGAGAACAATAGATGGCGGTGCTTATCCACATTCCCTCCTGAGCAGCCACCATCCGCACACCCTCCCTGAAATCGTCTGCTCTTTCTTATCCTCGCCGCTTGGCGACCGAATCAGTTGCTGCTCTGGCAAGCAAAGCGGACGGTCGCTCCAAGCGGCCACCATTTACAACACTTCTCTAAACGCTTCATCGGGAATAGCTCACCTACACACAAATAATAACAGAACTTGAAAATACTCGGTGTCTTCCTGTGCCAATCGTTTGGAATTTTTTTCTATCACTTCTCTTCTTTCTCTTCCTCTTCCTCAACCCCGCGTCCTGGGATATGTGCTTGGACAGCAAGGACTGGACTTGCGGTAGGAATACATTTTCTTTTTCTTTCCCTTTTCACACTCCCGCCTTGTTTGTGTTGTGCTGCTTCTGCGAGGAGGTGGCCGTTCGCTCGCCACCGGCGATCATGTTTATTTTGTTGTCGAACTTATATTTTATTGCGGTGCAGTCGCATAGAATTTCAGGATTATTTGTAATGTGCAATTCACAAACAGCAGCCATGAGAATTAAATGTTTATGGCTTTGTAGTCAAAGAATAAGGATTAAATAGATTGCAAAATTAACTCTATAAATAAAATAAGTAATTAAATTTGAAAACTGTTATTAAGTATAAATGACTACTTCAATTAATATTTATGTGAAAATTTGGTGACATATTCAATTCAAATTTCTTCAATACACTTAGCAATAAATTTGCAAAATAGAGGAAAGTGGAATTCCATAATTTATCCTTAATATATAACTTCTAATCATATATATTTATGATCCTGCATGGCTTATTTTTAAGGAACTTAAAGCAAAATTTAAGCATAGCTTCGGATAACAATTTAAAATTCTTTTAGATTTCTAAAGGATAGAATTAATGTCAATTTAAGTTTTTCGCAACTGTAAATAATTTAAACATTTATCAAGAAATTACTTTGAATCATTTTTATTATATCTTATGCTTATTTGTTTCTTCCACCATTGTTATCTCATCAATATGAGTTTTGATTTTATTTAGTTTTATTTAATGTATTTCGGTCTTATTTTGCTTTCTTTTTTTCTTTCAATTCCTTTATATTTTCTGAGTTTTTATTTTCTATTTAAACTACTTAGAATTCAAATATTTAGAAAAAAATTAAACTTCATCAAAACTTTTTTTACTTACCCAACTGTTCAGATGAAAACAATTCACTAGTTTATATTAAGAATTCACTAATATATCGAGAAAACTTGTTTGAACTAGAAACTCAGGAAACTTGTATTTGCAATTTTCTAAAATTCATGCCAATATGGATTTCATGCGAACCAAAGAAATATTCTCAATTGGCTCATTCAAAACAAATATAATAGAAAGACTCCTCATTCAAAGTATTATACAATTTTTTTCAGTCTTTTTAAATTCCTAAAATGTGCTTCGAATTCACTGAATTTCACTGTAAATACAGATTTAAAAAAAAAAAAAAAAAAAAAAAAAAAAAAAAATCAAAGATTTCATTGAAAATAATGAAACTTTTTTGTTCGGTTTTGAATGAGCAGAAATGTCCTTGTAACTAAATTCTCAGAGAATGCAAGGATTCCAATTAATTTGGAAATCTATTTCTCAAAAAATGTAATAGTTTTAAATTTGCACGTTTTTGAGTGTTATTAACCACGCTATGCATCACATTGATTTCATATTCTAGTAGTTAATTATTTAGGTAATTATATTTTAGTCATATAATTTTTCATGTTTGTGTTAAAAATGTTGACAGAAAATAATTCACTGCATTGGTGTTTTATGACAAATTATTAAGCTTATCGCGTCACTCATCTTTATTAAATACTCAGTTCAGTGCAAGAGTTTCTTGTTTTAATTTTTGGATAATCATTGACCAGAAATCAATGTGCACATCAAGTAAATCTTAAAAAATGTTTTAAATATTACTTTAGATTACATTATTTTAATCCATTACTTTAAAATTTGGTTGCCATGTTGTCAAACATGTCAATAGATGGCGCAACGGGGATTTATATATTCATCCTTTCATGCTATTAAAATATTCATGCAAAATATGAGGTATACATTTTTGAGCGAAAGGTGATACAATTTACAAATTTTTCAGTTATGTTTTGGAAACGGAGCAATATTTATATTCCCATTTTAGATACTTTTTTAATTATTTTTCACACTTGAAAAATTTTCTATTTTTAGTGTTGGTGTTTGACTATTTTCACAATGGTTCTTAAGCATGCTTTGATTTAAACAAACCTGCTTTATGATTTAAGGAAATCTATTTGATGATTTACATAAATCTAATGCATGATTAAAACAAATTTGTTTGTAATAAAGTCAACCTTAACGTAAGCAAATTTTTTCTACTTTGAAACTTTTTTTCTTTTGAGAAAACCTTATCACTTTTTTTACTAGCTTTGACAGGATGTTTTTTGAAAACAACTGTCAAGTATGATCATAACATTAATCCATTTTCTAATTTACGAATAACTTATAAAAATACTAGACATTTTATAAATCATTTCTATTTATAAGTTATGTTCTGAATTGTTTTCTTAAAATAAACTTTTTTATAGTACTTTGAGAACTAGTTTAACGAATGTTTAAAAGAAAAAATTTTAGGTTATGATTTTAAGGAAGTACATATAAAATTAATTTTACTAAATTTAATATTTTATTAAACTTACTGTGAAAAAGTAAATTTGTAAATAATGTAATTTAAAACTAATTCATTTACTTAAACTCATCATACAAATTAATCATTCAAAATATTTAATTAAAAAAAATTTAATTTTACTTTGGAAATAATTTTAATATATGAGAATATTGTTTTACTTGAGATCAGCAACGAAAGTCTCTGCGAAACTCAAAGTTGGTCTTTATATTTGGATTCATTTTTGATGAAAATGGAACTACAAATTAAATGACAATTTTAACGAAATAAAGCTTTTTAGTAAATTATCAAAATTACTTTTAACTTAAATTAATGTTGTTAGAATAAATCCTTATAACTTGTTGGAATGAGTGTGAGAAAGTTGAATATCCCTTTAAAGTAACCTCACACTTAACTTCCTGATTCGTAATGTTTACGTAATGAATACATTGAGACACATGGACATTCAGCGCTAGGTACTTCCTCAAAAAATGTCGAAACTTCAGTTGTTTCGATTGTTTTAGTTAACGAAAATAATTAGGGAATATAAGTGAGAGAGAAAGAGAAGGTCTTACTCTGATCACCTTACGATCCTTAGTAATCCTTTCATTCACAGAAAGCTGGATAGTTAGTAATCGAATGGATTTGAGTTCAGAAGTCAGCACTTTCAAATCCAACATCAAGTTTTATTTCTTGTGATGAATTCACATTAATTAATAGGTTTCAGTCAAATTAACTCTTGTACAAACAAAATATGGAATTTCTTTTACAAAATTCGATTGATTTTGATTCGCATTTGTATATATTCTTTAAATAATTCTAAAAACTTCATTTCTTAAAATCTAATATTCATCTCTCACTTATCTTAAGATTTTTTGTTAAGGTTTATCACTGAATCTCTAATTAATTAACTTTGTAATTTTTTAGTACTTGAATTTAAGGAATTCCACCGTCTTAAATTTACTGTTATTTTACATAGGCAAATATTAGTCTGACCTTTTCGGAATGACATATTTACACTTTTTTTAGAACTTAATATACATTTATTATTTCTTAAATTTTATGCTCAATAGTATTAAGAACAAATAAAGTCATAATTCTTTCATCAAAACTTTAAACTGTAGATTCCAGTCTAATTGGTCTTCTTGGGCAAAAAATAACCATCGAGTGAGAAATAAACCAATCACATCTTTGATGAAATCACATCATTAAAAATACACACGTAGTTTTCAAACTCTAAGTTATGTTGATAAGAATCATTATACATTTTTGTCAATATGTTAGAAAGTTTGCTTAATCCGAAAAATGCTTATGGAAATAAACTTTTTTCCCCAGTTTTAACTCTTGATAAATAATGTGAAATACAATACAAAGATAAAATAAGCAAATTTCATGATATTATGGATACAGTTAATAAAATTTGTATTAAATTTTATAAAATTTATAAGTTTTAAAACTATTTCATTAAAGTTCTAATTTTTCCATGAATTTAATTCTGTAAATGGTTATAATTTATTAAACAAAAAATATCTAATTATTATTACTAGTTTTTAAAATTTACTTTCTACTTGTACTTTATTGATTATAAACTTAGTTTTAGCATCTGATTTTAAAATGCCACTTTTGTGTAAATACTGGAGACATCATTTTTCGTTTCAATTTAAAAACGGTCAACACTACAATTTTCGAAGCAGTTATCACTGTAAGCCCATTTCTTTCGATTTTAAATTACGTTAGCTTATTTAGCTACGTATTTGTATTTATTCGTCTCATTATTTCTTATTTGATTGCAAATGATTGGATTATGTTAACTGTCACATAGTTATAGTTACGGGAATAAATAATTTTAAGAAATACGAATTCTAGAAACTTTCCCTCGATTATATAATAAACGACAATTATACAGCATTTATATTAATATATTTAATGACAGCTTTCTGTTAACCTTTTGAAATTAATGTTTACTGAAATCTTACTTTTCCTTTATTAAAAGAAATCATTTTGTAAACATTTTTCAAAAAGGAAATAATTTTTCAGGAGATTGATTTTTCGAATTATATTTTATCGAAAGTTTTTGATTCATTGAAGTTGGATTTTAAAATGTTTTCTTATATTGCAAGAAATTTCTTGACAGTAAAGTATCGCCAGAAACATTTAAAATGTTCTTAAACTCGGCATAGATTCCATAATGCATAACATTGGATAATCTTACGTAATAAATGGTACATAATACAAATGAATAGTCGTACATACAAAAAATCCATTCTGCGCATGTACATCAATCATTAAAAAAACTTGTGTCCATTCGACAGCTGTCCTTAAATATGTTCATTATTCGCTTTAAACATTTTACAGTGACACAGACAAGTAAAGAGTTACGAATAAACATTCGAGATTTAAAGGTGCAAACATTGTTGTTTAAATCAACAATTTAATTCAAACCAACTTCCAATAACAGAATTTTAAAGATCTTCAATAATAATTTAGATAATTTACATTAATTTAGACTTTTACTTTGCATAAATTTCATGATTTTTTTTCGTTTATTCTACTTCTTTTATAAATGAACTAATAGAAAAATCAAATAGTATAATGCTTGTAGAAGATTTAAGTACACTTGATTCTGCTTAAATGAATGACCTTAAGATATAATTTCGAATAAGGATAGAAATTCATCTTTATATCTAGTTTTATTTGCATAATATTTTGTGAATGCATTCTTTATTTCTTTTTATGCATATACACTGTAAAACAGATAATTTCATTTTAATTATTTAACGGTGAAGTTTGTAAAACCCACCTCCATCTTCCTTATTGGTTACGCATATCAGCTGTCTTGAAAAACTTAAGAAACAATGCAATTTCCTTGTAAATATTAATGCACGTTGTTGGCAATGCAGGCGAAAGCTATAAAAGTTAATTTGCAGGTGCACGCGATTTGATTTAGAATATTCGATTGACGTCTAAGACATTCTAAATAATGAGAAATTGACTATTTTAGGGAAGTATTTTTAATCGTGCGGTCATTCCATACTGCTTGATCACATCTGTAATCGAAAGAATTCAAACTGATTGTTCAGCGCGTCTTGATACATAATGTCACTCATTTTATGTCGGTTGTTCTCGTAGTTAATTTTGTTTGAGCAAATGGAAGCCTGAATCAACAAATACTTTTGCTTTAAAAATGAGTCATTCTCATTTTGAATTAATTCACATTTCTAAACGTCTAATTTTGCCCCTACATTTGTAGCAGGTTTTCTACCTAATTCCTTTCACTTTGATGTTTTTAAAGTTGATATTTTCAGTCATAATTTAAGGACAATTAGCTTTGTAATTAATATTTTAGATCAGTTTGCCAAATTATCAATTTAGAATTAATATTACTTGAATTCCTTTGACTAAATGCTTTGAATCTTTGATATGTTATGATGAAAGCTGTTTTGAAATTTTTTCCTTCCATTTTAACTTATTGGAAAACAGTAACTCTTTATGTAATTTCGATTTTCAGTAAGAAAACTAACAGGATATTTTTAATTGTAACAATAGATTAATATTTCAACTTATCCATGTGGCACAATAATTCTTTTAATAGATATTAAATTTTTTGTTAAGGAAGTTTTTTTATATTTAATTTCTTAATTCAGATTTATATTCTTATCATTTAATTGAGGATTTTTAACTTGACGCTTTAGAAAACATAATCCTTTTTTATTAATGATTACATTAGCTAATATTACCTTTGTTTAAAATGCTTTTGTTTGTTAAAATATCTGAACGCGCAAAATTAATTAACAAAAAAATTATTAGCATTAGTTACCTATTTTAAAATTACAAAATTTAAATATTTCTTTCGATAAATCATTAAATCAGTCCTCAGATTATGTTTTAGTTTGATATATTCATAGCTGAAATATCAAATTACAATTTCTCAAAGCTCTGTAAGTTTTTCCATGATTTCATTAATAAACTATTATTAATTACTAACTATTAGCAGATTGATGTGAACCTATATACACATTTGCGTCAATATTATTAACTAGTGGAACCATGCATTTTGCTGAGCGAGTGTTGCGCAAGGCAATTTTCTCTTTTTTACGACACCTTTGGTGACAGTTGCAACGCTGACTGCGAAATCATCGCCCTGTGCGATGACCCAGTGACGTCACCACCCCCTGCTTTTTTTTCTTGTTCTGTTAACAATCTTATCTATTGTCTTTGGAAAACAAGAATAGACCGTATTAATGATAGACTGCAGGAGAGCACACTCAATAATTTCTCATTTCTGGAATCCTTGCGCTGAGGTTGGCGATCATTAGGAATATGATTTTGATTATATATCCTTTGCTCGTCTCCTGTGGGAAATGCGGCGGGGGCGGTGGAAAGCCCCCATTCCGTTTGTGGAAGGAGAAATTTTGAGGATTTTGTGTGTATAATTAAAAAGTCATGATTTCATTTGTAACAAAGGATCGTAGTACAAAAAGCAGGAAAATGTTTTCAGTGGATTGAATATTTTAAGATAATTTTGTTGTATGTCCCTAAACAGTATTCCACTAAATTTACCTTTTAAATCTGAAGAATATGCAGGGGTAAATCTGCTGAAAATCATGTTGAATGGGAAGTCTAAATTTAACGCCCACAAGGAACAAAATTAACTTTATGAATACAAAAAGATGAAATCTTCACTTAACATTTTTCTAATTATTTTACGAATTGCTTATTTCTTTTGTAAAAATTATAAAACTATCCTAATTACTGCCATTTAACAAACGTTCATCAATGCTAAAACAGTATGTGGAGTCATCTTGTCTATTAAAAATTATGTGTAAATAAAGTACATCTTTTTAAATAGATTTATTTTTTAAAAAATATCAACTTTATTTTGTTTGTGAATTTTTGTCATTTGAATGTCAAGCATATAAGTGGCTCGCCTGTTCTTTAAAATACTGATTAAGTTAGTGATTCTAAATTAGTATATTTCGAAAAGTCGTTTAATTTTTGCTTATTAATAGAAAATTATTTAGAAAATATTTATTATAATAATTATTTATTGCAAGCATCTTTTCTAAGATATTTTTTAAATTTATTAATTATTATCAAATTTATTTCACATAAAATTTTTACATATTTATCTATACCTCCCCCCCCCCCGAAAAAAATAGTAATCACTGTTCACTTTAAAATTTATAAATATATAAAAGTTTCCAATATAAACTCTCAATTATTTCAGTTTAACTAATAAAATAATTTATTTTATTCGTAGTTTAATTATAGTTAAAAATTTATCACCCAAAAACATTTGTTCGTGAAGAGTAATTCAGGGCTTTTACTACCTATTAAAATAGTTTATTCTTTTAAACTAATAGATTTATGTGTCTTTTCACACTACATATACATGTAGTGTGAAAAGATCTTAAGAGTGGGCATAAATATGACATGCTTAACTATGGCAAATTTTAGTTTAACATTTTCTTCATGTTTGCTTAAAAATTGAAATCCCAATTATTTTTACAGTAATGTTAGTTGATTGATATTCCAATATAATATATTAGATGCTGTTAGCAATTATAAAGGAAAAAACTTTTATTTTATTTAATCAAATATGTTGACTTAACTGTTTATTTTATTAAGAGTATCAACCAAAGCTGCTATTTTTTTTTTAAACCAAATTTATTTTTAATTAATTCATTAGTTATCTTTCGCTTAAATTAAAACTGGTTGTGTAACTGAAAGATGTATACTTACAGGAATTTAAATATGTTAAAATCTTTTGTGTAATAATCAAGTTTTTTTTCAAAATTAATATTCATCCCGCAATAATTTTCAATAGATTATATAACTCCATTAAAACAAAAGGGCGCAATAACATAATCATTGAGTGTTTGATTGCCAAACAAGAAATTTAAACAAATTTTCCTCCACAAAATTATTAAAATTACATTGTTTGCGTGACTTTAAAGAGTTAATTAACGTGACGGCCATTTTCATGTGATGTTTTTCTCAAAACTGCGAATAATTACATTTGTTTTTCCTGATTATAGATGCTTTTTCTTTTTGAAACTGAAGCCTTTCTCGAGAACCTATAACATTAAAGCAGATTTCGTGTTCTAAACTTCCATTGTAATATTTTTTTCAGGTTTTACTATAATTAATATCCTTTTTCATTAGTTTGACAAGTCTTTTAAATTGCTATTGCTGAATATTTATAAGTTTATACTTCACTTCAACAATTCATGAGTTCGGTTCCCACTTTAGGATTTATCTGTTATTGAATATTCTTGGAAATGGAAAAAAAAAAAAAAAAAAAAAAAAAAAAAATAGAGCGTTCTGAGCAAGAGTTGAATCTACGAATTTTAAGAAATGGTGCTCGTTTTGAATGTTATTTGAGATGGGTTATTGGTAAATTATCATTTGATTCTGCCTGCTTCAAATAACTGTTTAATAGCATTACTTTAATGTATACTATGATGCAAGGGGAAAAAATGGCATGTAATATTGTTTCTGTTAAAATATATACATTAAAATATTGACCATTTGTAACAATGAAAACATCTGAAATATTATGTAAACGTTACTAAATCTTTTACTATAAGTGAATCATTTAACTATAAATCTTTAAAAAATTTTTTAAATGTTTATTGGAAAACCAGTGCTTAAACAAATCTGATGCTAGTGAAATAGTGCTTCAGGGATTAAAATTGCTGGTTAACGAGAAAATTATTATTGTTAGTGATGGAATTTTTTTAAAAAAAACTAATCTGTTGTAAATTGATTTTGTTTCATATACTGAAAAGATAATCAAAACTGGAAGGAATTTTATTTAAAATTTTAGTAAATGCTTCAGTTTTTCACTCTTTTGAAAATTTTGATTTTTATTATCTAGTGTGTGTCTCTTAAATTCTAATTAAAATATGATATTTACTATATATTTGCCACTGGGGTAAAATACTTTTTGTATGAGTGTATGGTAAGACATGCCTTTTGTGCTATGTTGATGACTCAAGGAAAAGCGTAAGTTTAACTCATAACTTTGAAAGAACTTATTAATTAACTGAAACCTTCACTTTTTTTAAAATTTATTCCAAAGTACTATAATGAATACAGTAAAATAAAATCAGGTTAACCCTAAAAAAACCTCAAACTATTCTAAAATAAATTACGATTTAGTTAATGTATTTAAATTTTCTAGCGTTACGACAATTAAAAAAAAAAAATTTGTTTTTTTACTTCAGAATTTTTTATTATTATTAAATATTTAGTATTAGTGACTATTGGTTTCTGAAAAATTTATTATTAATATAGCGACGATATGCATTCAAACGGTATTTTTAGCAATACGTGACAAATGGTTAAGTTCATGTTTTGCCATTATTCCTTTAGGAAACGTAATCTGGATTGTCGAGTCTCCACTTGACGTATCGCTTTGTTATCGCTCTTTTGGCGAGATAACGTTGGCGCCAAATAACCCGCCAACGAAGCGGGCGAGGTGACGAAAATGCTATAATAATGGTAACCGCCGAGAGATGGCGTAATTGCTCCAGCGAAAATGTCGAGCCCGATCGTTTTAGCCTCCCCCTCCCCTGTCTCTCCTCTCGTCTCTCTTCAGAAGTAATTGTAACCAATAAAAAGAGAGGACAGTATTCGCGCCTCCTTCCCATTGGCTCCCAACCCGGCAATTCTTAAAAATTAATTACAAAAGAAAAAAAAAACTGTTTAGCAGCCCGGCTCTGTTGTTTCTGCCTATCAGTCCAGTTGTCCATGTAGATCACGGAAGGTGTGTGTGTAGCGGAATTTTCTTCCCTGCGGAGAAGGACTACGTTTTTTGTTTGTTTGTGTTTTTGTTTCTCTACTTGGCGCTCGTCGGCCGTTTCTGTTGACGGATTGTGTCTCCTTTTGCATCTACTTGTGGGAATTAAAAAAAACACTCGCTTTTTCTGATGGAATGGGTTACTTCTACTGCAGCTGCTGTGAAAAGCATCTTCTAATTCAGCCTTCTCCTGCGGTGTGTGGGGTGTTCGCTCTCCCTGCTTTCAACAGGTCAGTTCCTTTTGTGTTATGTTTACCTTTGAATTTCTCTTAAGGGAGGGAGCGGGGTGACAGGTTGAGTGTCGGGATTTTTTGAGCTATACGATGCCGTGTGCATTATTTACCTTACTGCTCTGTTTACATCCCTAACATATAAACTGCGCTAAAAATATGTAACGAAACTTTTCATTTTTCAAATTAAAACTTCTAACACTTTAACTAATTACTTTATTGTTAATTAATGATTTCAAAACTAGGAATATATTTTATCATTTTTGTTATTAATAATTTTTTATTTTTATGTTTTAAAAATAACTTTATTATTGCAGTTAATTTAACATATTTTAATTAAGTTGGAAATTAACTTCAAATACTGATATTTATATCTTGATTTCTGTTTTGTCGTTATGTAGTTATTTTGCTGTCTGTTTTGTTTGAAAAATTTTTATAGATTTTTCGCTAAATTCATGTATAAAAAAACTTAGCAAATAGCTAATTATTCGCGAAATATAATGTTGTTAACACACATTATTCTAGTCACAGTGTTTACTTAATTTAGATCTGCATCCTTAAATTTAAGGATAATTCTTCTATCATTTAAATGCAGTATAAAATTTAAAATGCAATAAAAAATATAATACCGCTTTATCCTAGATTTTTTTTATGATGTCTTTGGCGCGAATATTGTTATCCGCAATTATGAAGATAATAACAGCAACGTTGATGAAATTACTTTTTCAGTGTGAGGGTTTTCTTTAATAATGTTATCAAATTTCCACTGGATTCATTAGTTATTATTGATTGTTCATTCATTGAAAATATTTTTTTTTACTGATCCTGGAAAACCATTGATTGTACTAGTGAAATAATTAAATTATCGCTGGAATTCGATTGACAAATTTATCGAAGAACTTATAATTTATTTACTTTTCAGTTGCTGTAAATTTTTATCTATATGCATCACTAAACACACATATATATATAGACTTTGTTTATTTATTTTTTTATATTTTTTTGTAAAAATATTAATTCATGTATAAGAAATAATATAAAAGCTAGCATTAAAAATTGATTTAAAATTTAATAATTGCTTTTTTTTTAAAAAAAAATTTATTTATTAAAAATAAATCTTAATAAAGTAGTAGTTTTTACATGAAATTGTACTTTTTTAAGTATGCTCAAATAACGATGCTGTAATCTAACAGTATTACTATCGGATGTTTTTTTGTGAAGATTCATATGTTATTAATTTAACGGATCATAAGTAGCGATTATTATAATATATCTATAAAGTTCTTGTTGAAGAAACCAAATATTCCGGCTAATAAGTTGCTTGAATATTCAATTTAAGAAATAAGCTTAAATAATTGCGCCTAAGTTTTCTATCAAGATGTTCGGATTTACTTCAAGGATGTTGCATATTAATTTTGTTCATTTTCATGGTGAACTGAATCCTCCTTATACAAATTTTAAAGAGGGAAAATCACTTAACGCGAAAGATTGAGATTGAAGGGCGCCTCATTGGTAAAAAATAACCAATTAAGTGTGAAGTCAGACAGACAGCCAAGTGGATGATGTCTGGAGATTGTTTATGTCGCCACGACCTTACTGCATTTCCATAGAAAAATGTGCTCTCACTGCCAGCAGCCCCCTGGATTTGCATCCCCCCCTTGTTCCGATCCTCTGTGCCATCTGTGATGTCTGGAGAGCAAGTGTAGGGTTGCTAGGGTGTTGATTTCCTGGTGGGGTGTTAGTTTTAGCAGTTGCTTCTTTCTTCGATTGGTTTCCCGTTCCGCTAACTAGGTGTGCACTGGACTACTTTGTTTCAAAATAATCTCTCGTATTCTTTTCAAGCCTTTTAAGTTCAATTTGCTGCATTTACTGGATATAAAATTAGAATCACCAGTATTTCAGAATTAAGCCAAATTCTAGTTTATTTCTTGATACTTTACATATTCAAATGTCCCCCCTGCCTCTGCTTTGAATTTAAGTTTCATTACAATCTCTTAACTTCATTCTGACAAACGTGTTATATTCACGATAACAAACTATAACGTGTTATATTCACAATAACAAATAACTTGTTATATTTATTATAGTTGACGATAACGTGTTATATTTACGATAGCAAACATTCTTAGTTTGTGATCAAATTAAAATTTGAATCCTTATGTAAAGAAATTTTGTATTGCATAGTCTTCCCAATAGGTATGTTAGTTTCAGCTTTTCGCAATAAATTTGAATCACTGCTCTCAACACATGGGCTAAGTAATCAATAAGATACCAGTAAAATTTATTAGGTTATTATGTGTCATTTATTTAACTAATAAAATAAGTTTTATAATAAATTTCATGAAATCTTAACAATTTAAGACTTTTAGCCGAAAATAAACAGCACTAGACAATAAAAATATAATGAGCAATTTAACTTCAAGCTATTAATTTTAATAGACTCTTAGAATTCATGATATAATCTTAAACATTCTGTATGTATAAAATCATACTCATCCTTTTGAGTGGGTCGATAAATTGAGTATCAAGCATGCTTGGAAAAATAAGTATTAATGGGGGTTTCATTTAGGTTGACTGCCTAACCGGGACTTTTGCCTAGCACCACAGGAAATCAGAATGGGAGTTGTAGGCCTTGGATGGGCTGTCGTACCTCAGTTTCAGTTTATTATAAGCGATTCTATTTTATTAGAATTATTAAATTGCTATGTATTCTATTAATTAGTAATTTATAAAGATTTTTTAATTTGTGATTCTCTAAAATGACTCAACAATTATAGTTAATGTGAGTAATTTTCGACTTACGATCAATAATGCTTACAAATAGCATCATGTGGGTTTGGACACAAAAGCACTGCAAAATAAAAGTATTATGTTACAAAAATATTATGTGGAATTTGTGTATATATATATATATATATATATATATATATATATATA
>JAPDSC010012075.1:20445-38471 GCA_026290005.1 Latrodectus geometricus | reverse complement strand
AAAATTGGAAGAAGAAGAGAATGATTGTCTTAACTGTTCGTCTAGCACCTCCTACGACCACCCGCAAACCGACTTGTCCAGGTACTCTTGCAGTATAACAATGACTTTCTTAGTCCATGCCTCTCACTCTATTCCGGTTTTGAAAATGAGCCAACGAGGAACATTATTGCCTTCTTGCTCGTGAATTGGAGAAAAGAAAACAATTGTGTCTTTTGTTGCTGTTTTAATTTAGTTGAACTTTTCTAGTTCTTGGAAATTTGGTCTTCATTTGCTTTGATGCTTCTTGGATGGCTCGTGCGGAGAACAGCTTAATTTGTGCCATTGTAGCCTGCGTCCTTGTGAAATTATAAATTCAAATGCTTCAGAACTTGTTTTGTTTGATTTCATGGAAGGATTTGCTTGGAAAAAGAAATTAGACCACATCTAGATGAATGTCCCCACGCTGAAGTTTTTTTACTGTTTCTTTTCAAACCTTATTTGGCAACACCTTTTACTAATTGCTTTATCAGGAGTGAAACGATCGAAAGAGATTACAACAATAGATGAAAATCATTAATGTTATGTGATCAATAGTGTGGAAATATCTACGATTTTAATATAAAATTGATTGAAAGAAAATTGACACACAATCTATGTCATTAGATAATAGAAAAACCACGTTCTTTAATTTTATATCTTACTTTTTTCAACGGTCTTTTTTTTTTTCCTGCTACTTTTATTTTAACGCCCTCTATTGTAACATGAATCAAAAACTTTCTTTGAGAATTGCACAAATTTCATCATTATTTTCAAACAATACAGAAGTGCATTAATTTTTCATTTACTCAAGGTTTTTTTCCTCCCTCATACATATTTTTTTAAATTACAGATTGTAATTTAGCACATGTAATTTCCATTGTTCTCAAGTACTGTCTTAAATTGTGTAAATTAAATTAAATATCCTGTTGATGGATAAACAGTTGATATTTATTTTCTTTAATTGTTCAGATATCGATGACTTTTTATTAGGTTTCGTATTTTCAAAATTAAGCAATTTTAATACTTTGTTGATTTTATTGCCTCATCATGTTTTTAATTAAGGTATAAATTACCTCATCCAAATTTTCTTTCAGTCTTATAATTTATATTATAAGGAAAATTTAAATTTATTCCTTCTTTTAAAGAGAATAATTATATTCAAAACATTTATAATTATTTGACTTAATTAATTATTTATATTTTTATCGACAATCATATTAAGTGTATAACCAAATATTAAAAAAAAAGTAATAAAATAGGGTTGAATTATTTTTCAAGAGTACGAGAATTTTGGCAAGTTATACCTTTACATTCAGAAATTGGCTCTTCCTTTCGTGGAATCCGAGACGTTGATTTTCAACTCTTGCATCTAGTTCTTAATTAATTCCTTGCGGTTAACAGAAGTGCAACTCTTGAGTCATAGTCAGCTGATAATTTTAAGAAGTAATCAACGCCATCTATTTTGTAAATCTGCATTATCAAAAGTATCCTCCAGTTTCCATTTTCTGAAAAATGCTCATATGAATTATCCTTAAATCTAATTAATTAATCTTATTTGTTTTAAGTAAAGATTTATAATCTTGTAATTGTTGCAAAATTCTTGGTAAATTTAAGTAATACAATTTAAATGCTTTATTTTTAAAAAAATCAAAAGGTTTTCAGTTATAAATACCCTCCTTCTAAAATAGTTGCATATATTAGGATTCGTGTAAATTCCATGTATGCTTACAAATCTTAAAATTTGTACAATCAATCCGAAGATTATTTTTCAGTTGAAATTTTTTACTTAAATAACTTTATTCATTAAAATTGCTTAGTTTTGTTGAATAGTACCATTCATTCTTTTACCGGTTATTTTTAAATGTCATACATTTTTCGTAATACTTGAAATAGTGTCAAGTAAATTGAAAAAAACAAGAACTCTGTCTTGTGCATAGAAAATAAAGGATGGTTTTATTTTTTATAAACGCTAAAAATATTAAAAATGAATGAACCTTCTTAAATTTTCTGTTATATGTTGTTATGTAATATTATTTTTTAAAAAATTGTGTTAGTAATTGTCTATTATAAGATTTTATGAATAATTTTTCAAGATCTAAAATATTGTATTTTAAGAATAAGAAATTTTTATTTTAATTTTTAATATGAAACAAAATTTACTTATAGTCCTTGTAACATGAAATATTTGCTTTTGTAATCTCAGTGGGACAAGTTTGAATAAACTTGTAGTTCATTTAATAATCATTCTTATTCATTTCTTAAATTAAAAATAGTATGGGTGATCCGTCACTGTTTTTTTTAGCAAAGAATTCTTCATGATTCAGTGCAGTTCATTTTTCAGTGATGTCATCATTAAATTTCAATTTACATTCCAGAGAGCGTTTTTTTTCCTGTTCCTTTACGTGTATCAATCATTCGCATCTATTTGTATTGCGCTATTCCTATGAATATTGTCATTTTTCAGCAAAAGCTGATCAATAGCCACCGAGATCACGATTTCAATGTTCAGCCCAAATCAAAAGAAGAAGAGAAAAGAAGCCACAAAACTTTCTCCTGTGGCTATCGACAGATATAAACGCATTAACCCGTAGACGTGTAGTCGAAATGTGCAGCAATTAAGTGTTCCACCGGCCACATCTACCGTTACTAAGTACACAAAGGTATTAATCAAAGTAAGCGGCCTTGAATGAACGATAATTGTTGGATAGAACTTCAACATCGTCCGTCCAGTTGCCGTTTGCTTCGATTCTTTTTATTGTTATTATCGCCTGTCGTGCAGTCTCTGCTGCGGGAGACACTGGCGTGAGTCATGCACACTCATACCTTCAGGAAGCTGCTGCTAATAATAATTTTTTTTTTTAAATTGAAAAAATTTTTTAAATTAAAAAGAAAAAGAGAAACCATAATGCGCTAATGCTGTATTTTGAAGTTTGTTTGCGCACCTGGTTTTAGTTTTATTGGACGTTAAATGGAAATGTAGTTATTAATAATTTGTTCGTAACTTATTTCTTTGAAAAGGTCCGAGTTGCCGGTAACAGAGTCGCGAATGGTAGGTTCATGCTTGGTGGGTAGTTTGACAAGGGGACCACATACCTGTGAAATTATGGCCCAAATAGGGGTGAAGCTGTCCGAAAGAAAAGTATGTTTCCTCGAAATTACCTGGACACGTGTTTGAAATCGTTCGCATTCGCTTTGTGTGGAAACCTCCCTTGGTGCGAAGAATGCAATTAATTTCGTGGAATTCAAGGGTCTTTTTAAAATATCGAAATTTATGGCATCTTTTCCTGCATATAGGATAGGTGGGATGGTTTGGTAGTCCTTTTATATTTAAAAACGTATGCAGATAAGTGTTCATTTATTTTTTATGCAAGAGAAAGATTAATGATGTTTTCTTTTCTTGACGAAAGATGGGTGTAAAGAATTCAATATCTACTTTTAAATTTTGTGCTTGGTCAGAATCAAAAGTAAATGATTTTGTTTTAAATTTTTTTGTTACATATTTGTGGTTATGGAAATTTTACATGATTTACTATTATTTTGTTAACTTATCCAGATTTAAGTCTACAATATTTGTAATTCTTCATAATTTAACAAATTCTTATTTTAACTGCACAAAATTGAACAATGCATTTTTAGATACTTATAAATTTTATAAAAGCATTGTTAAGAAATGCCACATTTTTATTGTAATAGTATTTTTATCTAACTATTTATTATAACATTATTCAAGTTAGTTCAAGTCATATAATTCTCTGACTGGTAAGAAATATTATGAAGGAATTAGTTTGATATGTATAGAATTAATACGAAACGTTTAAAATGAAATTAATATGGAAAGAGTATAAAAGTAAGTAGGAAGTTTAAAAAAATAAATATTTTATTTTTATAAGCTTTCAAATATTCTTTTTGAATATTTAATAGTTACAACTTGGATAATCTTAGTGATGGAATGTTTATTATATAGATTTTTCTAATATTCAAATTAAAAGTAACTTTTCTTTTCAAACATTATATAGGTTACTGTTGTTTAATTCCATCATAAAAGTCTGTTCAACTGCAGCAGTGATATAATGTTGAAAATGCAACCTTGAGAACACAAATAAAATCATTAAGTTTAGAAAAAAGTCCTGATATTCTTGGTGTACGACTGCATTTCCCCCCCCCCCCCACTTGATGCACCTGCAGGTTTCGTGTTGATGGCTCAAAAATTATAACTGGGGGAAAAAATCTTTTCACTTAGTATCCAGTTCAAATATGTACATTGTTTATGTATTTATAAATTGTTTTTATTCATTGCTTGAAGAGCATGTGTCCGTTTTTGATCTATTTGCTGAATATATTTATTGTTCTTAAATTCGTTACATTTAAAATTCTCTTAAATTTGATCAGATTGGATATTTGTGACCAGTACAAAATAAGTTGTTAGAACTGAGCCTTTTCTTTCTTTATCTTACCATTTTTTTATTTGAATCATACGTGTTTTGTAATTAAATGAGCAGAAGTAGAGTAAATGATTAGTTTCATCGTTTCCACCATTTCATTTCTGAATATATTTTATGGACGCTATTTATAGTATTGAAGAGATTTATTGAAATCCTTTTAAATCAGAATTTCGCTAAGTTATTGCACAGTGTAGTAGTAAGATAACTAAAATCCAAGGAGAATTTATTATAAATTTAATGACCAATCGTAGACAAATGCTTCGATTTTTATTTTACAGCCTTTTGTCTTTTGTAATAAAGTCAAGGGAACTCGATAAATTCTAAGGGCAACTCATAAGATATAATTTTCTTATGAAATATTTACTGTGCAATACAATCTTCACTTTAAACGAATTTTTGCGACCAAAAATTTTTTTTCGTTTCTTTGGAATTTGACATCATCACATTTTATTCTTCCACCAATTTGAACTTTTAATTTACCTTATTGTAAAATGTGCTTCTTTCAGAATACTGAGAACAATCTGCTTCTATCCCCATTTTTAATGTTTGCTGCATTTATCTTTGGAACAAAGAAATGAAAAGTAATGCAGAAGACGTAATTCTCAGAATTTGTTTCGTTGCGTTTTTTGAGTACAAAAGGCTTGTAATGTGCATTTTTATTTTATTATTTTGCCTCTTTTATTTATTTGCGATATCGCGTGAGCTGCGATCTTCCTCCGCCCTGTCGAATTTTTAATGTTTCCTCAGAAATTGTCACTGTCATGTGATGGTGTCAAACATTCTGCTAAGTGAAGGTCAACAACACCCTTTTGTGAACAAGATTATTTGAGAGACGGGAGAAATATTTTTTTAAAATAATATTCGTTTTTGTAACTTACTAATAATATTTTTTAATGCTGAAGATTTGCGGACATTTAGTTACATTAACACTAAAAGATAGTGAGTATGCCTTAATTTTGAAATTTTATGAATTTTAACTGTCAAATTATTCATAGAAAATCATATTCAGTAAAATGGTGTGATAAAAAGGTATTGTTATAATCTGGATAGTTTTCAATCTGGCTGCCAATCTGCTGATAGCAATAGATGAATAATTATTGTTTTGGAATTTAGTTCGATGATTCAATTTTCATCTTGGGCGTGTGTGCGGTTGCGTTTGTAGTGATTATGAATTCATTTTAAGCCGTAGGTACTAGAGCAGTACTAGTGCAAGCTGGACGATAAATCAACGAATAATTAATTAATATCTTAAATAAAAAATTTAAACAAAAGGATGGCGGAAGAATTTGTGAAAGAGTCACTTCTTGACTATGTTTCAATGCACGACAAAATAGTGATAAATTAATGGAAGATATCATTAAATTTTACAATAAAAAAGATTGTTATTATTCATGATGAAGTTAAAAGGAAACGAGGGTTTTTATTTAGATGATTGCATATAAGTTGTAAATATATTAATATCGTTTATCGGAATTTTAATTCTTAAAAATTAACACCCTGATTGAAATGTTTTATTTTTTGAGCTATGTGTGTTAAACTTTACTTTTTTCAAAGTTGAATTTCTATTAAGAAACAAATTTTAAATTTATTAAAACAAAAATCATTGTATTTTATATCAATTGAGGTATGGATATGGAAAAAAGTAATTATTTTTTGTGAGAAGAATAAATCATTTTAACTCATTTTCATTGAAGGTAGATCTTGTGATTATGTAAAATCTGAATGCTGCAGAATTCCAAAGGTACTCGAGATCTTTTGGCAATGAAAAGTTGAATGTTTTCTTGTCCCAACTTTTTATTTTGTATTATTTTTGAATGCCTTACTCCTTAGTTTCCAATCTCCTTTTGAACCCGATTCCTGGCGTATCGTTTTCCTGTAATCACGATATCTAAACCACAACCCCTGCTCACCCTCTCACCATCCGTCTCCCGAACATCATCTTCTGTATCACAATCCCTGTCATCGGAAAGGCATCTGTCGGATTGCTCTTGCGCTTCCTTTTTTTATTTTCTTACCTTTGGAGATTACTCATCATCGGTCTTCGTTCGTGTGTATGTGTCGCTCCATAGCCGCACACGTGACTCTGTGCACGTGTTTTTTTCTTCTTCCTTTTTTATCCTCTGCTAGGAAATTGATTATCGTTACTTTTCTCTTTTGTTTCGCGGAGTGTGGTTGATGCCTTATGCTAGAGAAATTCTATGGATATTTAATTATTTTTACACGTTGCAAATATCTTTATTTCGTTTTACAATGTTCAAATGGTTGCGTTTCTTAGAGTTGTAAGTTCCAGTCACTGCTTTACATTTTGCTATGTTGTTTTAATCATTGCATAGAAAAACACCTTTTTTATGATGTTATGCATGCATATTGATGCATTAAAAGTGCTATTTAAAGCTCACCTCAGCACATTAATAGGAAAAGAATTTTTAAAGAGGAATTTTCCTGGGTTCGATCCCATTTTAAGCAAGGGGAGAGTGTTACATTTTTACTTGCTTATCTGTCAGGAGAGTAAATAGTTTTCCAGGTTTTCTCCCTTGTAATTCATTTTAATTGAAAAATCCTACCGCAAACACTTTCTGTGAAAGATGTTCAAAGATTGTACAACAATTTGTACGGCGAGATTCTCTCGCCGTAAAGATTTGGTATACTAATTTTAATAAAAATAATAAATGGTATACTAATTTTTAGTATACCATTTATACTAATACATTGATATTTTACATTTGAGATGTCGAAGTTTCTTTGTGGAATCTTTTTTCTGTTATATAGTTCATTATTGTTTAAAGTTATGGTCAGCGAGTTATGTGGAACTTCAAATAGAAAGACGTTTGATCTTCATCACTCACTTTGCCATTAAGCAGAGTTCTCTTCAGTTTTTGCAAATATTTGTAGAATCTAATAAATCTATTTGAAAGATGTTTAAATATGTCAGAATTATTCGGAAGCATGTCCGTTTTATCAATAGCGTTTTGATTTTCTTTTCATTTCACTCTGTGTATAAACATTACTCGTGTTTGTAATCATTTCTAACGTTTAGAACTATCAAATATCTATCTTCAGTTGAAAATTAAATTCAATGTGTATTTTTATTAATCATAATACCAAAAAGTGAAGTAAAAGTTTTAAACTTTATAGCATAGATTTATTAAATAGTTTACCTAAAAATTTCTTATCGTTGAATTATTTTTTAATGAAAAAGAAAAGGTTTTCATTTTGCAGTCATTTTGAATACATTTATTCAAGATTTCGTTTTTTATGTATGTATTTAATTGTTTCTCTTTTGAAACTAGTATTCTTCTAGATTGATTATTCTCCATGCATTTAATTCCAAAGATCACAAGTTCAATTCTCGTTTTAGGCGTAGTTATCCATAGTGGTTCAGAATTCAGTTAGAAACTCGATTCTGCAAGAAAAAAAAAAAAAAAAAACTGTAAGTCATAAAATCTCAAAATCACGAATTTATTACATTCAAAGCACATCAAAACAAGAATCTGCTATTACAGTGTGTGAATAAGGGCAGGGCCTGTAACATCCACATCACCCCACCGCAGAAGGTAGCAGAGCTCATTGTTTGAGGGGTGACGCCTGCCCAGTCAACAGAAAGGCATTAGGAACTCGCCATCTGTCCATCCTTCATTAATTACACGATCGTTAACAAAGGCGAGGGAAGCGAAAGTGTGTAGACTGTTTCTTTTTATTTATTTCTTTTGATTATTATTTTTCCCTTTGGAGGGATTTCTCACACTTCCACGCGTTCGTATCTGCTCTAATTATTTCCCCCCATGTGATGATCTTGGATAACCTGCCGTGCATCCCTCCCACCTCTATGTTTTTATTATCTTTTTCATCTCTGAGTTTTTCTATTTTCTTTATCTATTGAGCATCTTTTCTTTCATATTATGGAAGGAGCCGATAAATATTTATATTCTCATGAAAATATTACTTTTCATTGTTAGAATAACTTCGTTTACATTTTTAGGAACTGTGTTTAATATACATTATAATAATGCGTAATGGATTTTAATAATTAAGTTTTCCCTGCTTAAGTTGATAGCAAAGCTATATTTTATCACAAATTATGTAGCTAAAGTTGTTTTCAACCTTATTTAACTTTAAAAAAAAAAAAAAAAAAAAAAAAAAACATCAAATTTGTCTAAGGATTAAAAAATTAACTAAGACGAAGTTGTAAATAATTTTAAATATTTTTTTTGTAAGCAAGCTTATTTGCATAACTTTTATTATTTTTTTTATTTACTTTTCTTATTTCCATCAATGAAAATAAATTTTTAAAGAATGAAAGTTATATTTTCCTTCATTTTGTACTTCCCAAATTCTAATCTGTGACATGGATGATTTTAAAAACTTAAAAATACAGGAATTTTATACAATCAAACATATTTTGGATTAAAAGCTATTTTTTAAAATAGAAATTTCCTATACCATGGTTATGTGTTTTTTATTTCAATAAAATTTAACTTACATATTTCGGTAGTATCTTTTAAATTTTTTTTTTTTATTTTGTAAATTTCTGAGTTATGATTGATTGATTAGTGTAGGTATTAAATATTTCTCTCATTTTTAAAAAGTCAATTTTTTATCTCTTCTTTTACTTAAATATTTAAATTATAAATATTCTCTTATTTTCAACATCCAGTTACTTTTTAAGTTCGTAAAGTTTTAGAATTTTTTATTAAATGATAAATTAAGAGTTATCTTGTAAACTAATTATTAATTTAACAGCGTTTTTGAGAATCTATATTAAAAAAAAATTCAATGCAATTTTAAAGAAACAAACATAAGAATAAAAGATTTCATACATTTAAGTTTAAGAACACAAAAAGGTATTTAATGCGTTCCCTCACATTTCCAAGAACACACTTCCGGTATTATTACCTTCATTGTTGAGAATTTTCCCATAAGTTAATACCTGTTTTTCCATAAAATACAATATACATATTGAATATAGAAGCGAAGGGGGAGGGGTGCAAATGGTAGCTCAGAATAGTCTTCCATATGTTGTTTATTCTTTACTTTTTTAGTCCTCTTCAACATTACGTGACGTCACTAACTGCTATAGAAGGGTGCGAAATATGGGCGGGATCGAGGGTGCTCTTCGTTGCCTACCCCCACCGCCAGGTGGAACCTAATTTGTTCTCATTAAACTATGTAAAAAAAATAGGGAAGTGGGGGTTGTCTAACTGTTTCTCTTTTTGACAGATGGCGAACATAGGGGTAGTGGAAAAAAGAAGTGCAAGTCTTCGAGTTTTTAGATCAAGATTTATCGGGGTTCTGTATTAGCGTTAATTATTTTTTATGGAAGCACCTTTTTCTTCTTTTAAATTTGCTTAAATCTTAATGTTAAAATAGGACCCCCCCCCTCTAGCACCGGTGCCTGGGACAAATTGTGTGCGGAGCGGATAGAGGTATAGGGAGAAGGGGGTAGTAATGATCATTTTTCTTCATTTCTATTGTCCCATCGTATCTCCAGAGAGTTTTACATCCTTCAATAAAGAGGATTTATTTTCTAAGATTTTTTTTTTTATATATATTCCTTCTTGGGCATCGTGTGAAAGTTTAATTTTTTTATTTAATTTAGCTTAGAGCATTTTTTGTTAATGTCTTTTTTCTTCAGCCCCCCCCCCCCTTATATAACCCACACTTCCTCCAGTATGAAATGATATTAATTTCAGGGTTAGATGTAGAAAGGGTAATGAATTTCCTGTGGTATTTGTAAAGTTTCTCGCTGTTTTCAAGAAAATTTTGTGTTTTAATGTAGTTTTATTTTTACTTTTAAGCTTTATTTTAGTTCCGTTTTCCTTTAGTTTTTGAATGTGTTGCTAGTGAGAAAAACAGTGACGATTAGCCCTTGGCAGAGAACTATTTTTTTAGACCTGTAAATATGCTTTGATTTCGCTTGCATCGGCAACTTAAGAGTCCGCGTTTTAATCTGTAATTTACCACGTAAGTTTTTAAGATTCGAAAATTGTAGTAATATGTTGGTTAAAGTTTTCTTTTCTAAAAAAGCAAATGCTGGAAGCATTTATTTAATTGTAATGGAGGAAAATGGCTAAAAACGTTAAAATATGACATTAAACGATTGACGTTCAACCTTAAATGTGGTTTAGACATTAAAACTGTCAAAATAATATTTATTAAAAATGTCCTCCGTCTTGCGAGAAAGAATTGTTTTCCAACTCAAGGGTTTGTAACCTTCCCTTTTAATGATTGATTTGCCAGGATGTTTCAACTGTATGTTCAGTTAAAAATAAATTTGTATCGATGAAATTTCCAAATTAAATTTTTATGCATTATTTGTAGATTATTTCACTTGTTTTTACATTTAAATAGTTTTGAAAATTGCTTTTCAGAAACTATTGAATGGACGTGACAGCATGCGCTCCTTTCTTGAAACAACTTCTTTATTTGGTGTTGAAAACTTAAGACTTATTTTAATCGGCATGGCTCGATGAATTAATTTTGAAATACTTTATTTTGGATAACACGAATTCATGTTTTTCTCCTTCTCTTTTCCTCTCTAAAAGCGCTGTTCGAGTGGTTGTCGAGATTTAGCTGGAACGCAGTGGGTGCACATGATTTAATGTTTTGGATTGTTGCAGACAACGCTTTTCATGTAGCGCTCTTGAGTGTGCATAATTATTTCGGGATGCCTTCACTCAAGAAGGCAACGACATTTCTATTGTACTTCTACCTTTTGTGTTTTTACTCACCCTCGCAATCGGCCGGACCTATTATTTATTTCTATGCCGATTTTTCAGTGTCTCTGTTTCACGCGATTGTTACCTCGGAATGGGCAATTTCATTACATTTATCGCCATTTTGGCACAATTCCCTCTTTTTGGTTCAATCAGAAAGCAAGCTTATATGCTAGAATAATATGAGTTTTATTCATTTTAAATAAATGTTATAATTATCCCATAAGCACCAGGATTAAATAATTTGTATTTTTTTTTTTTTTTTTTTTTTTTTTCCTTCTCCAGAAAAATATTTAAGAAGAGATAGAGTAATTTTTCATTTACATCACCGTATGCTGGAAATAAATCGCCCATATTCTTACAACCGTATCAGAAAATAGAATTTTTTTTTTTTTAATGTTTTGAATACAATTTTGTATTTTCAATGGAATTGAAATTTCGTTAAAAAAAAAAGTTTAATGGTTTTTCATAACCTAGATTTAGGATTTCATGACAAAGCATTCTGTAAATGTTCGATTTTATTTCGACTTGTTATTTTCAGTTCGTAATTTAAAAAAAAAATTAAACAAAATATTTGTTGTCCCATTTTTTCTCTGATATGAATTATTTGCAGTATGAGACCCTTTTAGATGAATGTCTTGATTGGGATTCTGTAATCGAAAAACATTCATTGCTTGTTCATAATTGCTTCAGATTTGTTGTATAATTTATAACATTTTAGACGGCTGAATTGTAGGATGCGCACATGTTACCAGATACAGACCACCTAATTTTGCCAAAATATGTCTTGGCTCAATCTTTATTACAAATAGAGATTGAGAGAAGCCTTTCTAATAACACAACATTTCTTATGTTTTCATACAAATGGACTGTTAAGGTATATAAAAAATATACCTTTGCAGTTTTTGGTTTATTTAATCACGTTAGCTTTAGTTTATCACTTTCCAGTTTCTTGTATTCATTAAGGATGGGAGGACAAGTAAAGAAATTCCCCTATAAACGGACTTTCACACATATTTTCTTCGACTGTGGGAACGGAATTTTTTCCAAGAAAAAAGAAAATCAGTACTTTTTAGTATCGCTCCTATCTATAGTGGTTCGCATTCTTCAACTAATTGCCCAAACGAAGCACTGCACCGGGACTAATAGCTTTTATCAAATTCTTCCCCCACTGTCCATTCCCGAAACTTGGCGAGGAGATTGCCTTTATTTTTATGGCCCCGCCACCAGCTGTTGGGAATGGTTCCCTTCTTAATTGGTTAGTTTCTTGAAAGAGTATGGCATCTGGGGCGGCACTTCCCCGGGGAAACAATTAAAAAGATCTGGCTTTTGTTTGGGGGTTGTCTTAACCCATAAATTAGTTGGTCCCTGAAGCCAGTGTTTTTGTCTACAGATTTTACGATATGACAATTACAGCCCGATTGATGAATGACAATACCTTGTGGGCATTTGGGGAGATGGCCAGTAGAGTTGACTTTATTGTTCATGGAAAGAAAAATCTTAAAATGTTACCATGAAGAACCTCTCTCTCTCTGTGCATGTAATGCCACACAAACAACCTGTTTATTCAAGATTGGTTGATAATAAAGAAACCCTTTCAGTATTGCATTGGATTTCTGATGAATTTAGAAGATTTGCCATTGTTTGTGATAGATTTTCATTGGTTTTTGGAGTGAAAAAGTAAGTGTTTAATACTATGAAAAATTTTGTGCTTTTCCCTAATTATGTTCTTTTATTTATTCATCCTTATGAGTTTTATTTAGACTTCTTTTTTAATATCACCAACTCAAATATATCCGTTATCGAGAAAGTGACAGCCGAAATAATAGGGAAATAAAATTAAAGTTTAAATTTCTTTGAACTTTATTAACAAACTGTCAACATATGAAAATAAAGCGGTTTTTGATATCATCAAAGGATACAAAGCCTAAATGTTAATTCTGTCACATGAGTGATTTGTATAATTTATAAAATTTTTACAGCAGCGTTTCTTATGTATAATTTTTAATTGAATTTTTTAAGAACCGAATTTTTCTTTAATTTGTTGTACTGTAGGTAGAAATTTTTGTATGTATAAATTTGCCAATGGTTAAGAAATGAAATGACCCTACACATAATTTAAAAAAAAAAAAAATCAACGAATAGTATTAGATTGTTTACTTGGTTGATTTCACTAGATTTTATAAAGCTATCTTTGAAATTGATCTTAAAACTATTTAAATGTATTATTATATTTTTTAATTTTGTGTTGAATTAATTGGAATAAGAAAATTCATGATGCAGAGCTTCGCTATAAGGTTTGATTGCATTAAAATTAGAATCGTCAAAAAATCAAGTTTGTTAAAGTAATTGTTAGTTACTGTATAGTAGAAAAGTAAGTACATTTACTTAAATGTATGTAGGGAGATAATTAATTTTAAAATTTAATTTAAATTTAAATGAAATTTAAGTTTTTTCATTTTAAAATTTCTTTGGCTATAGAGTTTAATTTTGTAAGTTTTATTTTTTTAAAAGTATTTTAAGATTTTTCATTTTTTAAACTTCAATGCAAAAATTTTTAAATTCCTGAGTCTAATTAGCCAATTCCATATTTTTAATTTGTAAAATGAAGCTATATAATTTTCAAATTAATATGAACTTCATTTTCTATCACCGAAAACTTGAAAAAACTTTTTTTCTTATTTCACCCAATACATTTTAATTAACTTTCTGTTTGAGCAGAAGCAAAATAATCTAAGTAGTCGGTGCTGGTTTCTACACAAAATTACTCAATACTATCACCAATATAAAAACATATATAATCAATCAGTATAATCGATAACGTAAAATTTCAGAACGTTACCACCACTTGTTGCGCAATTATCGGTTGAGTTCAGCAACGAATGCCTACCACTTAAACTTCCCGAGAGTGATATAGGTGTGGTATTTAGTCCATTAATAATAACAATCAGAAAACGAGACGGGCAGGTAGGCTCATCCTTTTAGGGGTCACCTTTGAAAGAGTCACTTTTTTTTTTCTTCCAAATCTTCACCTCGAATAAGTCCGATTGCATTCTGTTAAAAAATAGTCACACGGAAAAGCAAATACTCGCAGTTTTTAATGATAAGGCCGCATCAAGAGTAGGAACAGAAAATAAAGACATTTCAATTAAATCCGACATTTGGGTCATTCGAAAAAAAAAAAAAAGGCTTTTTTCTAAAATAACTCCAATTTTCCGGTTTATTTTCGCAGTAATTGCCTAATGCCATAGCTTCGCTGGAATTACAATTGATATAACGTACGTATAATTTGTTTTGTAGCTAAAGTGTAATCACATTTCAATATCCCTGTATTCCGGGAAAATTTTATGCCTTGTAAGTCTCATTTCTTTTTGTAAACAACCGATTTTTGTTTAATTAAGCTACTGGAATTTGACTGGTTATAAGGAATAGACAAATTTGTAAGATTTTTTTTCCTTTTCAAAATTATAATAATTGCTAGGCATATTTTAATTTTAGCGATTATTGAAACCATTTATTTCTTTCCCGAAATCACTGGGAACGGTTCGAGTTTGGTAATTTCATGTCTGGTATGTAATTGAAAGCGTGTGAACAGGAATAATAGGTTAATTTCAATCGATATTGTTTCCAGAGTTCATTGGGAATGCAGAAAAAGTGCTATTCAATGGAATGATCGAAAGAAAATGTTTTTATGTATGCTAATTGTGAAATCGAGTGCGGAAGATCATTCAGTTGATATCCGTTCCATATATTACACCAAATTATTGTTTTTTAGAAGGAAATTGTAGAAATTAAAACTCTTATTTACATTAAATTTTCAATTATTTTACATTATTACTAGAATTAACGTCGCTGTAGACATAATCTGTTTGAAAATATAACTTTTAATGTTTCCCATTATCATTTTTTAATGCAATCGTTATTCTTTTTCCAATATGTGTGGCAGAATTTTTGCATTCTAACTGTAAAAAAAAATGTACAGTTAAAATTTTACTTAAAATTTCTCATTTGTACAATTTTCTTTTATTTTATCGAATTGATTACAGGCTATACTGAGAGTTGTAAGTCATAATTTTAATAAATGTTATAAGCGACTTTGCATCGAGTAATTTACTCTAGAGTAAAAAAAGATATAAATTTCATGCATAAAAAAATTCGATTATAATTTTTGATCAAATAAGAGATACAATTTTTAAGTTATTATTAAGGAAATATTAAGTAAAAATGTAATATTTTCCAGTCTAGTCGTACAAAAAAAAAAAAAAAAAAAAAAAAAAAAAAAAAAAATTAAGTGCGTCGAATAATTTACAACATTTTTAAGTCAGCTGTTTTACATTTTTCTGTATATAGGGGGGTTACTTGTAACTTAATGAAATTGTGCATTTCCAATGTACTTTTATGTCTTTGGATTGTGAACTAATTTAATAATTTATTTTTTTCCAAAATATTCAGTTAATTAAAAATAATTAATCCAGAAACTTCCATCTGGTTTACCATGATAAAATATGATTCAATTCTTTCAAAAATGAATTCTCTCTAAAGGAACGATGAGACGTAATGACAAAACTAGTTTTATTTTGTTTCTCCTTACATTGGCGACAATTTTTCTCCTGGAAAAGTAGCTGCATAAACTTTTTATTTTATCCTATTACAATCAAACTTTAAATCAAATGCGGATGTCTATAACCGGACGGACGAAGTCTTTTATTTCCACCGATTTTATTATTGTCATCATTATTATTAGAGATTGCGTGCTCCCTGAGCAGGAATTTGGTATTGTTCATCTCTGCGCACCACCCCCACCATTTTTTTTATTATCATATTATTAATATTTTTTTCCTTTTCTTTTTGCTTAATAGCTATGTGTTATCGCAGTCTAATTTCTTTTCATTTCCTTTCCATGTCCAACACTGAATTCTAAAACTTTATGCCTTTGTCACTGGTCACGTTGACTGGATAAAAATAAATATAAGCTAATGATCTCATAAAAGGTTTGGAAACAAACTGTTTGGGAAGAGTTTTTATTTATTGCCTAGTTCGTTCAATTAGTCATATTCCTCACTCTTTCGAGTATCTTCTTTAATAATTTGATTTATTAGAAAAATTTTCTTTTGTAAGGGAGGAGAAAATTAGATTACATTGTTTCGAAATTGAGCGCATAAAATTTGTTTTGTTCTTGAAGACGGTTACTCGCAATTGCATTTTATTTCTCTATTGACGACACGTTCTGAAATCCCTGATATTGGTGCTCTTGCCTTCCGTTCAACAGTTCGGGGTGTCCTATCCAACCTTCGTTTAAGATGTTTGTAGTGGTTTGAAATTCACCCATAGCTGTTTATCCCGGTCTAATGAATGTGCAAAAAAGGAGTGATGAGTAACAAATAAACCAAACCATACCCGATAGCGAATCTACTGTAAACTGCAAGCCCCAGTCTAATGAGCGCTCATGCAAAAACTGACTATTTTATGGTAAGTGAACTAAGCTAGAATGTAAATAATATGATATCGGCTGTAAACTTTAATCAGGAAGCATTGATTGAAAATAATCTAATGAAAATTTATAAATTATAATTTGTTACACAGTGTTGTGTGCCAAGCTCCTCTATATCGCCTCTATTATAGAACATTGAAAATTATATACTTAACATAAATATATATATTTCAAATGATTATCCCCCCCCCCAAAAAAAAATATTTAATCAGAGGCTGTAACTATAAGCTGCTACATTACTTCAAAAACTTTCATCAATATTTTGTTGCAACTTGTTACATAAAACTGTATAATCTTTTCTGCGTTCTCCTCAAATATTAATGTTACAAATATGCTTTTAAAAACATTTGCTCCTCATTGGCTTATGCTGTCAGCTCAAAAGAAAAACTAATTCCTGCACGCAACAATGAGTAGTGAAAGGGATATATTTTAAAAGAACACCGTTTTGAAAAATCAATTCGACGAGTAAAAAAAAAAAAAAAATAAGTAAATGCAATGCTATGGGCAAGTTTAAGGAAAGAAAAATGTTTTCTGTATTAATCGTAGTAATTTACAGCAAGTGTGCTCACCCAAAGCACTAATTACATATAACGTTGACTGCAAACTGCCTCCCCCCCGGACTGTCTAAAAATTATTTAAAAAAATAAGTTAACCCCTACACCTCCCACCCCACTTTTTTGACCGGTTTCGCCCACACCGTGATTGTGTGTTGTACCTTTTATTTTCTCGTCGAAACGGAACTGGCCAGACGATTATCGAGAAACACGTGATAAGCACCCCCCGCCCTACTGCTCTTTGTTCTTCTTTTCCACTGATTCGTAATTTTTTATACCCCCCCCCTTTCCAAGCCAGCGATCTTTTTTCTCATAATGCTTCTAATGTTTATCATTCCAATAACCATCGGTCAAAATCATCTCCCCCCTCCCCTCTATCCAATTTTTTGTAGAATATCGTTTGGCGTCTTCCTTTCCTCCTCCTCCTCTCTATTTTTTTTCTATAGCATTTAAAACCAGCAAGGCGCACACAATTACATAATTATAACGTGGCAAACGTGTTATTTGCATTTAATCGTGAAACCTTGTCGGATTTCTCGTTCTTTTATTATTTTTTTTTTATCAGAAGTGAATAGATTTTTGTTTTTTAATTTTAATAATTGCATCGGCAAGCTGTTGGTTGATTGCTATTGCTTTATAAAGCAGGGTTTATCTTGCTATTGGAAAAATCTTGTTCATTGATTTTTTAAACACATTTGTTAGAATGTTTGTCTTTCTTTTCATTTCCTATTCATTTCATTTTTTTTTTTTAATTTGAAACTACTTATACTGTGCAGAGCATATATATTTTTTATTTTAAATAATAATT
>JAPDSC010012075.1:0-17868 GCA_026290005.1 Latrodectus geometricus | reverse complement strand
CTGTGTACAGATAATCATGCTCATATCCGGCCATGGGATTCATCCATCAATTATAATTTAGCGTGCAAACTAATAAGTTTACCTATCGATTCAATCAATTTTGAATGCACTGACACATCTCCATCTGGCTTAAATGATGCTAATTACCAGGAACTGTGGTCAATTTTAAGCACATTACCATTTCCGAAAAATGTGTTTATTGACTGTGTTAAGCATGATTTTCTATGTATTTATTTTCTGAAGTTCATGATTTACAGCACACAGATTATTTATTTATTTTTTCTTCCTAAGGTTATCAGAAAATGGTGAAATAATGTGTACATTTGTCCTCCGTTTTAATCTGTTTTTCTGCCGTAATTTATAATCAGAAATTGGAACAACGAGTGTGTATAGAAACATTAAATGTCCACTCTAAATAGAGGAAGTAAAAAAATGAAATATTAAAAAGTAAATGAAAGGAGGGAAGTAATGATCCCAACTTGGCGAAACTAAACATGGGACTTTTTGAAAAGCAACGGGATAATTCCTAATCCTTTGGCGAAAGAAGGACAAGGCAGATTGCAATCGGGGTGAGAAACGCTGCCCAGGGTCCTTTTGTTTTCTTGGGATGCGGGTGATGCCTGTTCGCAATGGAACGTCATGCTTTTCTCGCCAATCTCGTGAGACAAAAGGAAGAAAATTTATGCCAAGTTGCTGAGGGGGAGAGAAATTATGCGCTTTGATTGCGTTCGTGGATTTTGTGGTGAGTGACCCAGAAAGACGTATCGTTTTCGGAATTGCTATACTAATATGAGCTCGTTTTTTTAAAATGATATCGATGACAAATATCGAAGACAATCGTCGCTAAGCCGGATGTGAGTGTATCTATTATTTTGAGGCTTTGAATCGTAACAGCATGTGTAGTTAAAACATCGCATGTTCTTTTATGAGAGAGAAAAAATAATGGAATGAATCTGTTTTCTAGCTTTTTTCACCCTTTTAAGTAACGAATTTTTTCGATAGGTATAAATCTAAAATAAAAAAACTGAAACTCTGGAAATAATTTTATGTATATTAAGTTTAAAATTTATGAATCCTCAAACACATATGATGTATAAAAATAGAATTTAATGTGTAAAATATGATAATTTATCATCTTTGTAGTAAAGCACCTTCTTTGCATTTTTAATCGAAATTGGAAAATGATCAGAATTATAGATCGTTATAATGTCGCAGTTATATCTTTATTCGCCTTATGTAAAAGTAATGACTTATGAAAACCCGCAAATTCGAATACGAAAATATTTTGTGTTCCTGATTTCAGATATTAAAAAGATTATTTTAATCTTGGATCAGTGATTGAATCTTTTTGATTGTGGTGAAGATCAACCAAAAAAAAATGTCTTATTCTAGATTTCAATTATTTTCAAAAAATTCTTACTAATTAATTTCCCATTTTAATCTTGCCAAATCTGGGAAAATCTTTGGAAATCGCGTTTCGGTTGCATCACAATGGGGCGCCATCTGTCGAGAGAAATCGTCACTCAAAATTGCCCTTTAGTGAAAAAAAATATTAATAAATAAAACCTAGGAGGAGCTATGGCACATTTTCGCGTGATTGACAGGCCGGCGGAAGTGGCGCCCTCCACCGACATCTTCTGGAGGCTCTTTTCATTCAAACTGCGCGAAGATCCGTCCGAAGGAAAATACCTTTCCGTCCGCGTGGAGTAATGCAGCTACGTTTTGGCACGGAATTTCACGAACGTTTTGTTTCTTTTCTTTTTGTTTTTGCTGCCTCCAGTTTGTCTAGGATTCGCGAGAGATGCGGCGGGATTTAAATTTTCCCGGACCTCTTCAAATTGCCGGCAGGACCTATGGCAAAAAGGGTGAGCGTTTTTATTATTCATCCGTCGTTTCTATTTCTGGTCATTATTGTAGGGCGTTCATCATATACTTTAATAAATTGAAACTTAAACATTTAAAATCTTTTTTTATTCTGTTTACTTTTCTAATAACTTGCAAAAATTTAATATTTTATTAACCATTTTTTTTTTCATTATTTTTATTTTTATTATTTGTTATTAATTTTAATTTACTCCTTATTTTTGGAGCAAAGAACTCTTTAGAATAGTGATGAATAAATTTAAACAAAATAAATAGGAAAATAAACTTTTAAAACTTGAATTTAAAAATTTCATTAATAAGAAAACTTTCAAATAAAATTGTCTGAAATTAAATTTTGATTTTAGATTATTTGCATTTTTGTAAATATTTCAATTAAGCAATTTATTTTTCTTAAATCTTGAAATTTCTTTAAAACAGTTTCATTTATTAATGTTTAAATTATATTATATCGTTTCTTAATTATATAATCTCTTCCTCTTTATATAAAAAAAACTTTTAATTATTCTGTTTTTTACGAAAGCTATTATAAATTTTATTCCATATCGATTTTCTATTTGTTAATTATCAAAAATTTCAAATATCTTGTTTTACCTTTATAATTATTTCAGGTTATGATAATGATTAAAATATGATAAATTGTTAGCGCAATAACGTAATTATAAATGAAGTATTTATTTGTAATTTTTTTTTCCTCCGTTTTTTTTTTTTTTTTTTTTGAAGCGTAACGACTACAAATATTAAAAAGTAATCTTTAACATGTGTGTGTCTGTTGCAAAATAATCATTTGTAATAGTTATAATAAGAAAATTGATCAAAAATTGATACATTTATTTTCTCATAGTAAAATTCCTTAACAATATATTCCTAATATAATTAATAAATTAATGATTTAATTCTTCAATGAATGTATGATGAATTTTAAATAGACTAACTTGTGACATTACATCTTTTACTAGATTTCAATAAAGCTTTTGTTTGTGATGTTAGATAATCTTGAGTATTTTTTATACTTATTTCTAACTTAGAGGCCTTCGAGATAAAATTTAACCGTAGCCGGGAGACTTTCCCGGTAAACGCATAATTAAATGATATAATGAGATTTCTTTTTACCCTCCGTATATATATATTAAAGAGGCAAGTAAAATCACTAACAAGTCAATGAAGTTTGATTATGCTTGCTTTCGCCGAATGACTGAAAAGCTTAACATAAAACTTATTAATTTATTTCGAGTTATTCATTTTTTTCTAGCATTTATGGTAAGTAAATGCAATAAAAGTTATTCGAATATCATGATGAATATTCTTCAAAAATCTTACTTTTTTTCTTAATTTTTTTCCCCATTTTAAAATAATATACATTTTATTTCCAATGCACTGCAATTGAAACATTTTTAATAATATTTCAAATTACCAAAACATTTGTAATTTTAAATGAAAAATTAATGAGTTTGAAAAAAAAGAAAACGTAAATTAAGTTAAATCCTGATTTATAGATTAATTTTAAAAGAATATATTTTTGAATAAATATATTTAATTTAAAATAAACTGTTACAAGTTTGTTTTAGTACTGCCATTTGAAACAAAAAGTATTCTAATGTTTGTTTGAAGCTGATAATATCCTTTCCTTCAAACAGAAACAATCTGTGAAAAACCATTTTATTTTATATAAACTTTTAAAATGTATAATTAATTTTTACATATTAATTAACATAAGATTTTTCAAACACTGATTTTTTTACAATAAATTCATGCTGCTAAAGATATTTTTTTTTATTTATGTAAGTGAAAAGAATCATTTTTAATGAATAATGTTTTAAAAATAGTTTTTTTTTTATTCTTATTAACTGCATAATGGATATCTTCTATTCTGCGTAATACCATATTGTTAATTACACTAATAAAATAACGACGCTTTTAAGAATCAAAAATAAAATTAAAGAGTTTATCAAAGAATAATATTAAATTTCCACTGACTGGGTAATAGAGAATCTCTTCCTTATGGCGTTTACAATTATGTCATGCCATTATTCAACCGTTCAATCATCAATATAGGTTTGATTTTAAATAGAATATTAAAAGAGGAAACAATACGCGATAATTTTGAGTTTTGTGTGTCGCCATTCGCATAATTCCAGCATAAATCTCTACTTAATCACGCGTCGCATAAATACCTCGGGACTGGATTTCTGATATCCTTTATTTTTTTAGTGATATTTATCCAGTTATTTATTTTTTGGAAATTTATTCAGCGAGTCCGGCATTTTAATCGACTGCCTCAGTACTTTACGAGCCAATAAACCTTATAAGTATCATTAAAGAAGTGGTGTTCTGCTCGGTGTGTTCCACCCACAACCCTTGCAATTACAGAAGAGGCTGTGGTATGACTGAAAATTAGGTGAATGATCGGCGAGGACAAGCAATGCCTTTGATCTTCTAAGACTGGTTTGTCATGAGCTGAAAGAGGGTGGATCTTAATTTTATGTCTTTCTAGTGATAGCTTCTTTCAGTAATGACTAATAAATTTATAAATATTTTTTTTATTCAAAATTATGTATTTTGTTCAGGGCTGAAATTTGCTGCATGTTTTTATCTGTCAGCAACCGTAAAATTTTTTAAATGTACTTTACAATTTTTAACATTCCAATTTAACTTGACGAAATGTTCTTGAATATATTGATTTTCAATGAAAATTGGAAATTAGCCTTTCTTCCTCAATGATTTTTAAAAAAATTTTTATTATAAAAATGTCGAGTTTTTAAAATTTTTATAAAAATCCATTTTATTAAAAGGGATTTGGCATTTAGCGTAGGTTCCTCTATTTCTAAGGGGTTTCTTTATTGGATGCTTTAAAATCTTTAGAGAAATTGGGACAATATTTTCTTTCTTTCTTTATTTTTTTTAATGGTGTATAATGAAATAACTTTTGAGAATAGTTTCGTTTGGTTATGTTTTGCTAAAACAATTTTATATGACCCACCAAAAATTTAACTCAATAACTATTGAAGATGCGAATCATAGGTATAATAATTGAATAATCGTGCTTTTTTCCTATAATTTTTATTTTAAATATATAATAAATTAAAATGTACACAAAATTAAATAATTTTTATTTGAAGCTATCAAAATAAAGTGCATATCTCGCCTGTTGCAGCTGTTTAGTAATGATTATAAGTATTGAAAAATTCTATAATTTACAGTATGAAACAAAGAATGGACATTTAATTCAATCTTTGACTCGAGCTCTGAAAATGAACACCAACCAAACATATTCAAATTCTTTGATTAAAAATGCTATACATATATTTTTATTTTTTGTAATGTCATAGTGCTATAGATTATTGCACTTATTAAAAACCAAAATCATTCTGACATTCTTCGCGAACAGTTTTAATTCTAATATTATTAAGATTATATGAGCCTTATAACTTTTATCGCTTATAAGTATTCCTTGAATTATAGTCAAATTTTAGGAATTTTTTTCTTTTTTCCGCAAAACTTGATTATTATTTTCTCCCCGCACTAATCATCTCTTAAAACCTTTCCATCTAATCGTATTTATTATTTTTTGGCGACTTGAAAGAGATACATTGGCGATCATGTGTTTCGATTAAAGTTGTGAAGGCTGGTGAAAGTTTCATCTATTATTCTGCGGTCAGTGAACTTATCTATGTAAGGAATGAAAATAGCGATTTTGATATCTTTCGCGAAGAAAAGCTCTTGCGTAAGAATACTTGATGAGCCATAACCGATTTCTGAAGGAGCGTGCGGGACCCATTTTCGAAATCGAATATGCGAACGGGTGAATTCGTAAGCAAGTGCCTTGAAATGGAATACATAAATCGGTCTTTCATCCGGCCTAGCCAGGTACATTTGTTTATTTACGACTTCTAAACAACATTTTATTTTGGCAGGAAAAGGGAAAATATTAGTTCTCTTATTTTAATCATTCCTTTTCATGATTCAGAAGACACTATATGCTAAGTTCGAGCCATCCAATATTTTTGGTTGATAGATTTGAATACATACAAAGGCGCAAGCATACGTACGTAAAAAAAGTGTGTCTTTAAATTTTTTTTTTTATATATATAATTTGATAAGTGATTTTTTTTTTAATTTTTTGTTAACTCTTGCACAGATATGTATTAATGCATAAATAAATATTATTATTTTTATTTCTTTTTATTTAGTGTATTTTCTAGGTAGCAATATTTAAACAGTTATTCATTTATTTTTAAATCTGATATTTCCTTTTGCATATTGTTATTTTAATTTTTTGCGTATAATTATGCCTTTTAAGTTCTAATTGAATTGATTTGGTGACAAATTCTGTCTTATTTTCTTTTAAAGGATAAAAATGCTAAAGTGGAAAAAAAAATTAATATCTAATTCTCTGAAGTTGTTGCTTTTATTTTTTTCAAAAAAAAAAAAAAAAAAAAAGTTCTATTAAACTTTTTTCATTATGGCAACTTAATCTCATCATAATTTTGTGTTACAATTTTCAAGATTATATTTATGTTAATTAATAATATCTTGAGGATTATTACACAGATTTAAGATTTTATTCATGTTGATTATAAATTTCAGCGGTGTCTAGGTGGATACGTCTAGATATACAAATTGGCGACACTGATGTCGCCAATTTGTATATCTGCACTCTGGAGGGAGCACAGAGATATTTCCCCGTGGATCAATGGGTTTGGGTGCGCATGGGGGGGGGGCAACTGCTCAACGGAAGCGATAGACGGTAATTGTCCACGTTCTCTAAAAAGGGTTTAGTTCTGCTACAGCGAGAAAGATGCGTTTGTGAAAAAGGTAATGTTTCTGGCGAGGTTGCAGTTAAGGCCTCCCATCCACCGGTCATTACAATCCATTTGCCCGCTGTATATCACTCCTGTGGTCAGTGAAGCATTAAGACTCCGCTGGATTCGTATGCAAACTTCGCATTTTCTCGTAATTTTGATTACGCTTTTTAGTATTCGACGGCAACTGTTTTTTTCTTGCCTGTGAATAGCTCACGTTTGGATCATTATTTTAAAACTCATGAAAGCAAGAGGTGTGTAATTTAGATTTTAATTTTATTTTTTTCTTTGGAAGAAAAAAAAAATCCTTCAACTTTTGAACAGTTTTGATTTCGATTAGTATTCTAACACCGTCAGTTCCCCCCCCCCCCGACAAGTTTTGGTACATTCAGTTATTCGTTTGAAAGAAAACTGACCAATGATATTAGTTGAACGTACATTGAGGTATCTATCTTACACAGATGAAGCCTTTTTTTTTTAAAAAAAAATAAGTTGTTAATTATAATAAAAAGTTGAAATAGTTATATAACAAACTTATATTTTTTATTGAAAATGCAAACCCAAAATAAATAGTAAAATTAAAATAGTTTAAGTTATTTATTTTGTTTCTGCGTCATATTTATTACAAGTTAAATAATGAAGTTTCAAAATAAAATTTAAATTTGGCTTATGATTTTCCTACATATTTATAATATATACAGTTAATCAATGATAATCAACCTTTTTTTTTGTCGTGGCACACTTTTCAATATTTTAAAATTTGCGGCGAACCAAGAAAAAAAGTTTAAGCGTTGTTTACTTACCAATAATAAATATTGTGTAAAACAATTTATGATAATAATTTTGAATATAAAATAATATAATATGTAGTACAAAAACATGATAATTTTTCTATTTCTAAAATTCGGTGGCACATTTTAATAATTCGTCAACACACCCACGGCACTGTGCTGCCATAAGAACCTATATGCAACTAATGTTGTTGATGAAACATGTTGTATGTCCTAATCTTGAAGAAGAATTAAAAAAAATAATTAATCTGCAAAATATTAACGAATTAATCTAATTTATATCAACTATTGTTTTTTAAGAATTTCGTAAATATTTACATAAAATACCCCCCAAACAACTTAGTTTCTTCTAATTTCATGAGCATTTTCTCTTTCAAATCAGTATCTAATTTATTTTTCATTCTATGATCTAGTGACAGCGACGAGATGTTGAGAAAGAATCATTGTGTGTCTAATTGCCGCTCAGTGAAGGCAAATATCCGTAAAAGTGGTTTATTGTTGCCGCCAGATTCGCACGCGGTGACTTTTGTCAAGAAACGAAAGGGGTTCGCTTAGGTGTTGGTCACTTTTCTGAGAAGGAAAACAATACCTTTTGGTGTTTTGTGGTTCTTTAATTATCGATCGTGTCTTGATGATGGCATTGGCAAATAATTTTAGCTCAGCCACACGATCCGTCTTTTTCTGTCAAAACAGGGCCATTACCGAAGTAATCTAAGAAAATGTATTTTGACTGGGTGATTAATAATATGTGGGACAAACGTCACAAGCAGTTTGTCCGTAGGTTTAACTAAGAATATATTTTAATCCATGAAATTGCTGTGTAATTGATCCATTGTTTCTTAGAATCAGTTAATTTGTAAGGGCAAGTCTTGTGGGATTTAGTCTTTAACAATGGTTCATTGGTTTCTATAAAAATTTCGATTTTTGACAAATAGAAGAAATTGAATGAAATACTGTTTTCTTTCTAATGGCTTTTGATCATTGTTCCCAATAATTTTAATATTTCATTGTAATAAAAATATCAAATAGTTTTCTAGTTTCTGTAAAAATTTTAATGCATGTCCAAACATTTTATATTTAATTTTTTTTTTTTAAAAATTACTTGATAGTAAATTACTTGACGCTTTTTTAGAAAAATGAAATTGTATTTCCATGTTTCAAAATTATATTTTAACGAATTCAAGTAGACTGATTATTAAGCGAATAATAATGACATAAAAGATTAATATGTGTTTATGTAAATTTGAAATTGTCTTATATTTATATATTTAAATTTTTGAAAGCACAAACTATTAATTAAAAATGGACAAACGATAAAGAAAATTCTTTTCCCTCTCTCCCCAAAAATTATTGTTAAGCCAATTTTGCGTGTCATTATTACTTAAAAAAGTTATGATGTATGTATTTATGTTCTATATATTGTTATAAAATAAGTAAATGCCCTCCACCATATTATATAGATGTGAAATTTTATAACGAAATTTTTTTGTCTTTAAAACTAATAATCTTAATGGAGAAATAGCGAGATTTGAGTAGCGCCTTCTGCTCATAAAACACGGGCCCCTTCCATGCCCCTGATGAGAAACTAATGAAAGGAAATATCCCAGGTGTTCGTGATCAGAAAGCACACGTGAGTGTAGGAGGATCCAAATAAGAAGAATGAAAGAAATTAAAAAGAAAAAAAGTCATCTCGACTCGTTCACGCAGGCGACCATGATGTGGCAACTGATTATGACCCTGTTTCCCACGGTGAGCTTCAGGTAAATTCATCTTCTCTCCCTCCATTAAGACGCTTGCATCTGGCCCGCACCGGGGATCTCCCTCTGCCTTCAAGACAATGGGGAGAGATAAAGGGCTAATTGAGAACGGAAGGGGTGAGCAGCAAACGATGTATCTGTTCTAAATGCGCCCCAAAGTTGGGTTAGGAGAGGATAGTCCTTATTGTTGTCCTTGCAATGCCATTCGGGGTGGGAAAAAAAAAGAGGACAGATGTCGTCGGGGTTATTTTGGGATTGTTAGAAACAAGGCTCATGCCGAAGATCACGACAGTTATTGGTTTATTATTATGGGACCGTTTTGTATTTTCCCAGCTTATCTTATCTTTGTTCCAGAAAGCTCTTGACCGAAACTAGACAGTGTTTAAAAGAATTAATTATTTTTTAATGTATCAATGTGGTTCAGAAATTAAAATTTTCAATAATATTTGATCATAACGTTTTATCACGATATTTAACGAATGTTACATTATGTTCAATTACTTAAGATAATTTTTATTTTTTCCCCCATAGTGTACTGGATTTGAAATTAAAATCTATATTCTAACCGTCATGGTCAATCGACTTTGAATATGAGAACACCTAGATTCAAATATCAAGGATGCCAAAAATACTATTTTTCTTATTATTTAACATGAATCTGTAATTCCTGGTTGTAATGCTTCTAACTAAAGGCCTAGAAATTTTAGTAGCATAATTAATTTTCTTTAGATACGATCAAAATAGTTAAAATGAATGTGGTCTGTCTCCTATAAAAGCTAATGATCTTGTAGTGGAATGGTGTTAACGCTCTGGTCTTCCGTTCAAGAGTTCGTGGGTTCAAATCTCACTTCAGGCATGGATCTTTGTTGTGGTTTAAGATCTTTTTCAAATTGTATAATCCGGTTTAATTATTCTTGTGTGTAAAAAGTAACCGTTGAGTGACAAAATATATATATTTATTTATTTGAAATTTTTTTTTTAGTTTTGAGAAATGTTATTAAATATATTTAATGTTATAATAATGTTTAAAAAAAACGAGTTTTAAGGGAAAAAGACATGATTCCATTATTTTATATTTATTTTCACTTCTTTCTCAAGGTAATGTACCATTCTAATAAGTATATAGCCCTTAATAAAGAGTTATTTTCTTTCGTAATCCTCCAAATAATGTTGAATATTGATACACTGTTCGTTTTGGTAAGCTTTGTAAAATGTTTCCTTTTCGATATCGATAGGAATCAACCTGGGAGCCGTTTCGCTTCAGTGTCTGTGAAGATTGATTGCTTCTAGATTTAGTCGAACTCTTCATCCTTATTTCTGCCAAATATTATGGCAGCTTGGCGAACGTGGTTGGGGAGAGAAGGCTCATAATCTGGACAAGCATTCTGCAACCGGAAATGAGGTTTAATTGCTTGTTAATCTGCTAGCGAAAGACTGGGCAACCTTCATTAATAAGTACACTTCGAATTTTTTTCCCTCTCCCCACGTCTAGAAGCTACCTGTAAAGTCACACAGGAAATGGTTTAAAGCGAGTAGAGGGTGGACGCTCCCACACCCCACCCTCCAGAACTAGTTTCTTGATGACAGAAGAAAACAAAGAAATGGCACTGCTTAGCTCTGTGTTGCAGGGATGATTCTCATTTAGATGGCACAACATCCGGGCTGCTTTGGGTTAATCAAATGTCTCACCTTTCAGTTATGGGCTTAATTACCTGTGACCTTGGCTCGGCGGAAGAAACGTGTCATTTTCTTTTCAAGAGGGGGGCTTTAACTTAATCTCTGGTTGGGGATTTGAGCGCCTCTCTCGGTGTTGGAAACTCGTCAAGGCCAACTGTGCGAATACTGTTTGAAGAAAATGGTCAGCACCTGGATCTCCGAATGTTGAAAAAGACTGTAATTCTCCGAGACGCGACGAAAGGCTGTATCAGCCAAGAAAATAGCATCGGTTGTGAGCTTCGATTGACAGATCGCGTGCGTTGACAACGAACCATTTTTCTCACCTCCTAAGAAGGCCTGTCAACAATGGTTCCGCTACAATTCTTTTCACTAATGATTTATAAACACTGGTTACGTATACGTATCGAAACGCACAGCAGAATTAAATCTAAGCAAATGCATGAATTCTAATGATCATGCTCAACAGGTATATCTTTAAATGCCATCATTCATCATTCATGATTATTTCGATTTGTTTCCAACATTTAAAATGAATAACTGCTCTGTCTTGTTTTCCATGGCATTCATGCGTATCTATTTTCCATGATAATATATCTATAATTTTAAGACTGATGTTCGTGTGAGATTTTATACTGTAACTATCTTTTAACTATTAACTGTATGTCAAAATGTAATATGCCTTAAAAAGAATTAATCATTCATCACGTCATAGATTATTCACATGGAATGAATTACTCTTGTTAAAAAATTTCCTTTTCTTAATAATGAAATTCACACCAGGCATTCATTATACAGAAACAACAACTTTTCTCAGAAAGTTTTTTCTTGCTTTTAGTGATTTTGAAATTTAATTTCGGGGAAAATACTGCGTACTTATATATTTATTATTTATTGATTCATCCACACTTATTGGAGATTTGTAAAAAGAAAAAGTATTTCTCTGGCTTTGATAACTAGAGCTATTTTTCAGTAATCGTGTTTAGGACGCTGGAATACAATTTCATAGACTGAAAAATATTTTTTTCAGTTTATGAAATGAGAAAGGAATAAGGATGAGACAGAGTAGTTAGGTTTATATGATTATTCTTAACTGTAGCAAAACTTTTCAAATTCATTATTCAAAACAGAAAAAAGTAAAATCTAAGAAAAAGAAACTTTCAATCGCTGTTAAATCATCATCTTAACTAATAGGGTAATTAGTTTCTTTAAATTGTCATTGTTAAATTAGTTCAAAAATAATAACGAAAAGTGATTAAGTTGTTATAGAAGGGAAACGAAAGTACCGAATATATTTTGCTTATTACCTCATGCTTTGCTGATATGCTTAGTAAGGTATTATTATTTGAAGCTATATTTACACATTATATTTCATTACTTTTTTTTTCATTTCGATACGTACTTTAATCTTCAATTATTCAGATAATTTATATAAAGGGGAAAATTTTTTAAAGTGGATTAAAATTTTAATATAAGTTTTAGTTATATTTTATATAAAAACCAATTCGGTGTTAATTGTTTTTTTTTTTGTTTTTTTTTTTTTTTTTTTTGTTTACTCTGATCAGTCCCAATTAAAACTATTTGGATAAATGAATGTCTATTCTTTATTAATTAATTTTAAAAATGTATATTTTATTGATGTAAGTAAACTGCATTTTAAATTTTGAGTGTATTAATGAGGTATAAGAATTTTTTTTTTTTCTTCTAAAATGCAAAAAAAAATTCTTTTTGTGTGTGTGGTAAAGGTTTCCTTAAAACTGAGTAACTTGCATTATTTTAATCATTAAAGGGTAAGAACTACAAAATGCGGAAGAAATAGGAAAATATCTCAGACAACACGGATGTGATTTCTGGTAGGGCGGGTCAACATCGTGACCAGTAGTGGGTGTTTATTCGATAGAATAACTAATCTTCCTCACTTTCACGGGCCCCCATTGTTCGCTTTTTAATAGTTAATCCTAATTTGTATGATAGATTGGTGCATTTTCCCACGCTTTCCGATTTCGAAAGATAGCATTTGTTAGTTCTCCAAATGGGCTCCCCAAGAAATATTGTCTTCCTCCCGGGTCAATGGAACTTTGATTGCGATGAATTTTGCTCAACTGAGTTTCTGGGTGTAAAAAGACGATGAAAAATGTTTTGTATTTATGACAACTCAACCTCCCTACCTAAACTTTTCTTCTGTTACAGTATGAAGCAATCGAGTCTATGGACTCTAAATTTCTTTATCTGTAACAGTCTATCATAAAATTAATAAACGACTTTCCACTATTGTAATCTCTTTTTTTTCAATGTGCTTACACTTACGTGAATAAAGGCCCACCCATGCTGATGATTTTTATTTTTTCAAGACATTATGCTTTCAACAAAATGTTTACTAGTTGAAAATGACTCCTTCATTATCCTATTGATATTAATGTCGTATAAATGTACTTATAAAACTGTTCACTTCAATTACATTTATAAATGATTTTAAAAAACCATTCTATAAAATCGCCGTTATTATTATTTAATACTTAAGTGACTTGCATCCATTTTATATTATTTGGCTATTCTGTATCACTGTGACGTATATGAATGTTAAAAGCTCTCTGTCCCTGAAACGCATTCAAACGCGTGTGTTCAATCCCATTTGAATGTTCAATCAGCTTTGATTTCTCGTTAATTTCCCAGATCTCTGGGGCTTTAATATTGTATGAAAATAAAGACTGATAATAAAAAAATGAAGACATTACCAAAATCCTTGTACTGTCATATTATCCTCCTTCAGGTATGGGCATTCTATTTAATTATATTGTTTTGATGTTCAAACACAATAAAAATTGCCGTTCTAAAATATTTTAGAACTACAAAACTTAAGATGTCAATTATTGCTTTTCTGAATAAAGTGGTAATCACAAATATTTCCATAACTATAATTTTTCTGCACAAGGAAATGAAAAAGAGCAAAGTAAGAACAGCACAGAAGCAAGAAACAATCGGATTTTTCTTCTTTTGTATAATAAAATCACTAAGGCAGTAGGGGAAGGAACTGTAGCCAACACGATTATTACCTGGATGGTTAAGAAATATTCGGTCTCCGCTCTCCAAAGAAACCTGCAATTATGGGCAGATGTTGAACGATGCAGAAGGGGATATATCTGTAAAATTCCCATTCCACCACATATAACGAAAAAAAGAAAACAAATCTTTCTCGAAAATTATATCTGTATAAATATTAGAATTGTGTTTGATTTCATTAATGAAAAATCAAAATGAGTAATTTACTTGGAAAGAAAACTCTAGGCAAAACTTCTCTGGTCATTTGGATTTTTTTTTTTTCTTCCCTCTCCCTTGGAATTAATCTCGAAGTGAAAAGGTCATGTGTTATGTCTATATTCTTTGTCCAATATATATATATATATAATGTGTGTGTGATTTGGTAGGCAAATATTTTAACAATTTCAGAATATTCTTCTCTATTTATATTGGATTTTTATAAAGCATAGTTCTGGACACTTCAGTTAAAGATTTATTTTAAAATTACCTCCGCAACCAAATATATCAACCTATGAAGAAATTGCAGATTTCTGTGCAAATCTTAATTTGGCTCATAACGATCAACCAGAACAATAAATGAGCTACAAAGTTTTAAAATATTGATTTGGAGACATTTACTTCCATTTTTATTTGCCCTAAATAACATTGAAATTTTTTTATCAAACTAGATCTTATTTAATCAGTTTTAAATTTGTCTCTTGAAGCATTGTCATATGATGGATAAATCAAATTTTTTTTTCTTCACAAGCATATTTCAATCTCCCGAAAAAACTATCAAATTATGCTTAAATTCTTGATACATCAAACCAAAAATATAAAAATAAGGGATTCTGATATGTTGTAATCTGAGAAATAACTGCTATCTAAAAATCTGATGAGCCACGTGTCATACTACAATCGGTCATTTTCATCAGCCATCTTGTACTTGATTAGCCAGTAATAAATAAATTGAAATCGGAGGCTTCAAATTAAGGAAGTTTGACTGATAATGTTTCTTCGTTGTTGATAGGAAATAAAGCTGTTTGTGTATTTTGTGTTTTATAATATTTGGGATTCTTGAAAACTATAATTTGGTAATTTTTATTTCTATCCGATGCTTTCTATTGCTGATCAATACTCAAGCGCTTTTTTGTAATTTCTTGTCATGTGATAGATTAATTATTTAAAAATTCTTACCTTATCTAGTAGGAAAAAAAGGATCTGTTTTTATTATTATGTTTGATATTTCCAGCCATAAATGCCTTTGTTACTGGTTAAAAAATGAACAGATAAAAGTAATTTTTAAGGTAAAGTTCTACAATTGTAATTAATAGATCAGGATAGTATTAATTGCAATTATGCATTTCATTTAGTTAGTACCAAGGATTTTCTGAGGAAGCATGCAATATATTTAATAATTGGGAACAGGTAACGCAAAGATTTTTTATTTAATCTTTCACAAAGAGATGTGAGAATTAACTACATACCGAGCTACTTGCGCTTTTATATTATAACAGAAAGTTCTGGAAAATTTAAGCTAAACAATTTCCACCCATCTTTCGCCGGTAAACGAAACCTTGGCTGATTCGATGGAAATCCGCTGCCATCATCATTGCGCCACGATGAACACGGCAATAAAAGCGGCAATATTAAAATTGATTAAAAATCAATGCTATAATTATTTATTCTTCCTGAAATGAAAATTTTAGAGAGTGGTATGAATTAAGATATTCATGCTGCTTTTTTTAGGTTTAGTTTCCGTTCCACCAAAGCTAAGCTATTCAACTGAATGGTTTTCAGTTCAATAGTTTATTCGTCCGACTCTCACATCGAGATTAGATGTTCGTAAGTGTCTATGAATCCTAATTCCTGGTCGAATTAAATCTCGAGGGTAAAGTGATCAAGAAAGCGACTAATTCCTTGTGATGATAAAGTGCTTAAAAATATTTCTAAATTATGTAATTAATATATATATTATTGTGTGTATGGAAAACCTTAGTGTTATATAGATGGCCTTATGAAGGTTTTTTCTTTTTCCTCAGTAATCGTACTGAATTGAATTGATAAGGATTATAAATAGAACAGAAGCATTGGGAAAAAATTGCTATCTTCTGTGTAATGCCATCTATTGCCGTTATTACTTACTAAGCGATCAAATAATGTAGAAAAATGTATATACGCGAATAAGTTTTTATAATTTTTTTAAATGAATAACATATAATGTGTTTTATGTCCACGGAAGTTTTTCATAATTAGTTACCCTATTAGTCATTTGTGTTAAAAAGAACTTCAATAAAGATCTTTCATATTTGACCGAAATTAAACAAAGATAGTTTATTAAGAATAATATTATCTTTATTTGCAATAAATAATTTTTATTCTTTTTTCTAATCATTACACAACCGCAAAATTATCTTCATCCGCCAATTTTCTCCCTTCTCCACCTTCCCTTATACACAACGTCATTTTTAATGTGCTTTTTATATCAATTTTTTTGCTGATATTTATACTGATTTCAAGAAAACAATTTGAATAAGTAAACTGTCTTATCTATTTTCAAGCAGAATGAAAAGCTTGTGATTTCGATGGTTTAATTTCGGCAGATTTTTCACTGTAAACAAACGCTGGAGCCTTTTAAATTCTGAGTGTTATTTATTTTTCCGTGGTGTTGTGTGACACAGATTTCAGGAATCATTCATTTATATTTTCATCGTTCCAATGCATTACCGTGGATGAAATCAGGTACAGAAATTCTATGTCCAAGGTAAGGTTACATTTGAATAGTTAACCATCATTTTTATATAATTTTGTTTTTTATTATTTGAAACAGTAGCAGTTACAAATTTTTGATTAAGAAAATAAAAAATATTAATTTACAACATATTATAACTAGTTTAGTATTTAATTAAAAATATTTTTTTTAATCAAAAACACATTTTTATTCATTCTTTATAGAAAACAAATATATTTATTTAAATAATATCTATTGGTTAATTTTAAAATTTATAAGCATAATTGTTATCTACCATTCCGTGCATGACATTTCTTGTAAAGTATAATGACTTGAATTGACCTTCACATTTTCAAGGACGAGTGAAGGTTGTGTCCATGGACAATGGTCATTTCTGTTTACGGACATTGACTTTTTTGTTGTTGTGAGGTCCCTTTAAGGACAAATCTTAGGAAGTTGCTCCCTTTTCTTCCAAAAGGTATACCCTTGCTTTCTCCCCTTTCGTGTGCATTGTTCCCGATGAATTTGAATATAAGCTGTTTTTCTTCTGTCAGAGGACGGAATAGTTACTCAAGAACTGAAACATCTGCTTTTCTTCATGTTGACAATTGTTCACCTTTATAGACCCCTTTGGTTTTTGGGGAACTTTTTCTTGAAAACTCCTCTCTTATCCACTTTAAGCATTTGCTTGAAATAGTTATGTATCACAACCACCACTTCGTTAACGTTGCTTATCGCTCAACGATTATTTTTTGTATGCCAGAACTAATTGTATCTAAATTGACTGTTTTAAGCGGATTCCAAATATAAGGTGTGTTTCAATTCGCCAATTTTTGAATCGAAGACCAGAGTGCTTTAGCCACCAGTTATGTTGTGGCTTGCGCATTAGTAGTATAAATTACAGTAGTAGTATATATGCTTTTAAATTTGTTATATATTTAGAAGTCCTAAGTACAGGTGCATGTGAAAGGAATACAATGTATAGATTGGAGAAATCTCAAACAAAAGTTGAAATTATTTTACTAAATGATAATAATGTGTCTCTAAATAATAGGTTAGATATTGTCCACATTTCAAACCATGACTTTAAATATTTTACAATATTAGAAGGGAAATGAATATTTTGCTTTAAATTGTGGATATTTCAAAAATTTAATGATTTTTCTTGTATTTCTCTCACAATTTTACTTTAGTTATTTCATTTCTTAAAGGAT
>JAPDSC010012072.1:0-20513 GCA_026290005.1 Latrodectus geometricus | reverse complement strand
TTTTTTTTTTTTTTTTTTGTCTGTGTGCATATTTTTTTGACAAAAATGTTTTATTTCATTAAAACTAGTTAGTGTATTTGAAAAATTTAGATGAATACCATAACTTGTTATTGACATTCTTTCTCTTTTTAAATGTTGAAATATCCTAATTGCTTCATATTTTTTACTTTCCAGAAAACTTTCGTTGCTTGTGTACACATGAAAAAGGGTTTGGATATAAGGGAAGTTCATTTCATCGTATTATACCCGGATTTGTATCCTTACTGTTCTTATTTTATTTATATTTTGCTGATTCTTGCCATTTATTTTTGTTTTTCTTATTTCATGTTTAAAATTTCTTCCTCAAAAATTTTATCCAAAGATTATTGATTACAATATACATTTAAATTAATTTCTTGATTTTGCCTTGTAATTTACACTAAATTATTAGCTCAAAATACTAGGCTCCTATCGTTATGTAAAATTTATCTAGTAGCAATCTAACTTTTGTATATATCATTCTTGCTGGCATTTTTAAATATGTGTTTTAATTTAATGAATTCATTTGTTTTAGTAATATTAATGAAAAAGAATATTTCAAAAAATAAATCTCTGCCTTGATTTTTAGTGAAGAAATTCTTATTTAATATTTTATTTAAAAGGAGAATTTCTGGTTATATTTCGTTAAAATCTGCATCATATGTTTTCTCTTGCAAAAGATATTTCTGCTTATGAAATTTAAAAGTATTCTAAAGCAAATAATAGCTTATTTTGAAATAATGATTTGTTACTTATTTTAGTTCCAGATAATGATTTAGTTTGTAGATCATTTTTTCTCACCTTATCCCATGTGATAGTTTAATTATTTCCTGGTGGAACTTTACAGAATGTTGATTGGAATGCTGGACTTACATATAAATTAAAAGCTTGATATTCTATAAAAATGTTTAACTTTAATATTTCTATTATCCTCATATGGATTTGCTAATTGATGATTGATGAATTAATATGTATAAATAGAAAATGGAAGTTTTTTTTCATTCTTAATTAACAGTTTTAAATTCTTAAATGTTATAATACTTAATAATTGATACAGATGTGTCAAGGAGGTGATTTTACAAATCATAATGGCACTGGTGGCCGTTCAATTTATGGAAATAAATTTGAAGACGAAAATTTCACTCTAAAACATATTGGTCCAGGTATATTATTTCATATGATATTTCAATTTTTATGAGTAAATTAAGAAAACTATATGGTGACTTTTTTGTGTATGCAGTAATTATTCAGAATCTGTTTTAAACTGTTTTCTTATGCAGCCTGTTCAAAGTGGCTATTGTGCAATAACTTAAATCTTTTTTATCAATATTAAGCCATATCATCAATAATTTAATTAATAAGATTTAATTCAAATATTAATTTTATGTCAATCCAAGTCACTGTCAAGTTAATTGTCATTTAATTATATATGCATGTACATCATGTTTGCATATATGTATCATAAAAAGCTAACAAATATATATAGAGTGATGTGCATGTTTTGCCATTTCTGTGTATAGTAATGTTTTTTATTTTTCAGGATTACTATCAATGGCTAATTCTGGTCCAAATACTAATGGATCTCAGTTCTTCTTAACAACAGCTAAAACGGAATGGTTAGTTGTATTATTCGTAAAATACATTACATATTCAGTATTTAAATGCTGCCTATTATTAATTTTTTTCAGCTTTATTCAATTTTTTTTCTGTGTCCATTTATTGTTTTAAAAAATAATAATAAAAAAAAAAATAATAACATGATACATTCCAGGATATCAGTTGTAAATGAAGGATTTTTATTTTTTAACAATAATAAAGATCTTTTTTTTTCCCCCCAAATAAAGGTAAAAAGAGCTAATGAGTAAATGCAGAAGATTTCCCAATTATTATAATTATATTTTATATCTCAAAAAGTGCAATATTTTCCTAAAAATGTTTCCTATATTTTCTGGTTATGTTAAAATTTTCATCAAAATTGACTTAATATTTTAAAGCAACTCAATCAGATGTGTTGATAAAATAACTGAATTTTATTTTTAACCGACTCAGCGTCTCAGAAAATTTCAAGAATCTGCGAAAAATGTTTCCTCTCTAAAACCAGATACACTACTTTTTCGTTCCACAGCCACTTTCCTATACAAAAATCGTCGACTGTTTCCTGTTCTCATTGGGAATATTTCCTACCCCCTGAAAACTGTCACATCGCTCAATTTAGAGGGAGGGGATGTCACTTACCACTAACTACCCTATCTAGGGTTGTATGTATTTGCCAGAAGGAATTGTACATCCCAATAGAAGTGGTTAAAACGAAAACGTATATTTTATTTTTGTATAAAACTTAAAAAGCAAAAATTATTTGTAAATAACTGTTTTTTGTGTAATTGAAAATGAAGATATTCCTCAGTGTTTTTAGGTTGACTTGGTAAATAATATGAAAATCAAAGAAAAACGCGGTATCCACAAATTATGATGTTTTAGATTTCTTACGCAATTTAAATAAGAAAGTTGCTTGTTACATTTTCTTCTATATTTATTATTTTCGGTATAATGGAAATTTCTCTTTTTCAATGAGCCACAGAAGCTTTTCAAATTTTTATTACAGTAAGATAAAATAATGTTAGTAAAAATACATTTTCTCACATTATATTTTTCTTAACACAAACTAATTTTTATTAGAAACTTTATAATTATTTAATGCAAGTAAATAAATATTTTTCAAACTCTTTCAATATTATAATACTTTCAGCACACATAGCAAGGCTGATTTAGACTATACGTTTATATAATTCAACAATCTAAACGAATTAGAAATATATTAAAATTATTAATTTATTTAATTTTTTTTAGCAAAAATAAAAATATATATTACTTATGCTCTTTTTTCATAGATAAATTATTATTTTTTTATTTTCTTTTTTTTATTCAAAAGCGTTAAAGCCCAAATTTATTTGCTAAATTAATTTTTTCTAATCGTAATTGAACAACCTTAGATAAAATATCACTTGCTACAATGCATGAAAATTAACTTCATTTGTCAATCTGAATTGAAATATATATCAGTGCATGTACTAATAAGAAGTTTAAAGTGTTACGTTTAATTTATTCCAATATAAATGGAATATTTGGTTCACAAGTGCATTATTCGAGTTATTTTTTAAATATTAATCTAGCGTTTATGAACTGTACTTTATGTATAACTATAAATAAAAACAAAAGAATCCTTTATGTATAATTATAAATAAAAACAAAACAATCTTTACAACTTAATTTGGCAAAATTACTGTTGGAAAAAAACTAATAAATTTATAACGAGTTTCTGTTGACTTATATTTAATTTTACATAATATAATGTATAATAAAATGCTAAGAGGCTATTATTACTCCATTATAAAAATATTTTTATGAAAAGTTCTTGCATCAGTAATATTTTATTGTATTACAAATGCAAAACCTTTATATAATTATCATATATCTCTACTATATAAAGTTTCCTAATTAAAGAGACTTTATTAATAATCTTATTCATTGAGAATTGTTAATATTCTTTTCAAATTTTTCTTTTTTTAATTTATTAGAGACTTATTTCATTGTCATTCATAAAAAAATATTCCAGTTTTATTTTTATAAAAAAAAATTGTCTTTTCTTTAAATAGGAAACTATATACAATATAATTTTAAAATCTTTTTTTATGCTTTGTTTTTAGTATTTGATTCATTAGATTTTAGATTTGAATTTTTAAATTTAAAAAACTAACTGGAAATAAATTTTTGTTATACTTATGATATTTATTGATCGAAATTTCCGAAAATACTTTTGAATGTAATGTAATCTGTTATGTAAGTTCTTAGTTATTACAAAAGTAGAACATAATCATCAATTTGTAGCAATGAATCATGGCGAGAAAGCAATTTCTCATCTGTTTAGAATAATCAGAAAGTTTCATTTACATTTAAGTAAACATTCTCCCCTTTCATTCTTTCCCTGACTAACAGGAAACATGCTTAAATTGTAAAGGAAGTCACACATGAATAGTTTTCTCCCTGGAAACAAACTCCTCTCACATATATAAGAATCCGTTTGAAATAGTTTGTCGAATACTTATAAAAATTTTAGAAAAAATAATTTTAGCCTTCAATATTCAACTGTCTTGATTATTAAGTTTGCAAAGGTTTAAGGAAATTTATTCACAGTAAGGATTAAATGAATACATATAATTAAAAATAAAAACAAAAGAATATTATTTAATTTGGCAAAAGCACCAGATTTATATGAAAAAAATTGATAATATTCTATTTTTTTCTATTGACTTTTCAATTCACGTAAAATAATACATAACAATATACCATGAATTCTTTCTTCTTTCATTATAAGAAAGTATTTTTATACAAAATGGAGCTGCACTCGCAACCTAATATTATGCGCTCGCGTGAATGAAAAACATTTATAAATTATGTCTTTTTTATATAGTCTCTTAATTAAAAAATTTTTGTAGATAATATAGTATTTTAATTTAAAATTAAAATTTTGATTGATAGATATAAATTTTCTTAGTGTATTTATTCTTTCTTTTATTGATTAGAGACTTATTTTACTGTCATTCCTAACTAAAACGTATCTCAATTATATTTTAAATGAATTTATTTATATTTTTCATTAATATGACTTTAATGACTCAATAACTCGTATGTGGAATATATCATTTTATGTTTAAATGATAAATTATGAAAATTAGTTTTTAATTCAAATAAGAAGAGTAAAGTAAATATATAACCACATTTTACAACAAGAAATTCTCTGGTTAAGATTATTATATTTAAAAATTTCTTTTATACCTAATATGGATCGCGTTAAAAGATAATCATTTGTAAAACTATCGTATTAATAATTTGCTTATTTTAAAAATAAATTTTGTAATAAAATAATTATTTTCTGTAGGTTCAAAATTTAATTGCTTAGATTGTAGCATTAATATGATTTCGATTCACTTATACATTATTTCAATAGGATCATTCCATTTCACACACATTCTAAAATAAAAGAGCTAAAAATATTTTCTGCTTTAAAAAGTTTAGCTCATCTTTAAATATAAGATAAAATTCCATTATTTTGCTTCAGAACAGTTTACTGTTTAAAAATTTGATTATTTATATTCCTCATAAATCTGTTTTGTTTTAAATCTGCAATAAATTTCTAGTAAGGAATATTATTTTATTAAATATTATCGTTACGTCATCTAGAAAAATTATTACATGTATGCAAATAAAAAAAATATATAGAATAAAATTATTTTCACAGCAGAACAAAGCTAATATCAGAAATATTGTAGTTTATTTTTTAATCGAGAAAATTTCTAATATCGTAAAATTTTTAAGAAATAGTATCTTTTTAATATTTATATATTAAAATAATGACTTTATATGGCAGGGATGGCCAAACTTTTTGGATCCGGGGTCTACTCCACATTTAAAAAATCAAAGGCGGTCTACCAATGGCAGAGCTAAATTAACGTACATATTTAATTTCGGTAACAAGAAAAAATAGTAAATTATGTAATTTAAAAAAATAAATAAATAAATAAAATAAAAAAAAACTTACTATCAATATTTACAAAATAAAAATTTACTGATGAAAATAATCAAAGTATTCATATATCAAAAAGTGACCATCCTATTCACTTCGTTTAGTTGAAATGTGGCACTGTATATCTGCGACAAGTTTATCATATTGTGGCTGGTACGAGCTTATTGCAATCCATAAACACGAAATTAAATGTTCATCTGTTAAATGCGCCAATGTTTGTTTTTTTTTTTCATGGTTGAAAAAGCAGATTCTCAAAGATATCTTGATCCAAAGTATGATTTGAAATACAAAATCAATTTGTAAATATTTGGAAACATTTCCTCAGAAATTAATTTCCAAAAATCAGTATCACTAAATATGCTCTCGATTTAAGAAATATATTGCATCTTAATTTAATAATTTCTTCCTCGACCGTGACTCATGTGATACCTATTAAATGTCCTATTTTTTCAGATACGCTGTCCATCAATGTTGACATTTTCATAGTGACATCATTGTGACAATGTCCATCAATTTTGACATTTTCATTAAATGGAAATATTATAAAATTTATTAATTTCAAGCTAATTAGGTCAGCGAATCTTCTTTCAAATTCTTCAAACAAAATAAGTATTAAGTGAAATCTTCGAAGTCTCGGTTTGGATTATGGATGCACTCTTCCTCCATGTTTTTAAAGTTTCTCAATTCATGTTTTCTTAATTGAGATACATACCTTTCCATAGTTTCTTTGAATGTTTTAATCGCGCTCATCATGTCCGTTTTATGTTTTATATCGTAAACCTTTAATCATAAATCTTTAAATCGTAAATCTTTGCAAAGTTTATTTTGGGTTTTAAAGCGTAGACTGTAGTAAATTTTTATTTTAAATAATTCATTGATTCTATGTCATAAATTAATAATAAGTCATAAATTAAATTGTTAATATCCGAGGTCATTATCGGGATGGTCGCGTGGACAACTTAAAATGTCTTCATGGTCTACCAGTCGACCGCGGTCGACGTGTTGGACACCCTTGTTATATGGTGTAACAGTAAATAGTGTTGATTTTTTTTTCAATATAATGTTTCATTAAAAAGAAATAACACATGTATAATATTCTTGGCTACACACTTATGAGACAATCATGTTATACTATTGCCTTAAGATGATACTTTTGTTTTATTATCAACATTTGAAGTGTATGTAAAAAGAAATTAAAGTAATAACGAAATAAAAATCAATATGCAGAGAGTAAACTTATTAGTAAATTTTTTCTTAATGCACAAAAAAAAACGCAAATTAAATGAGTTTTAGTTATTAAGGTAAATGTTATTTATTATGGACGTCACAACGATTTTACTATAACAGCCATGAGCTCTTTCACTGGAAATTAAATAATTTCCATTTACGAATTTTATTTGTTTATTTCAGTCATAACTAGTCGATAAAAAAATGCCATCAAAAACAATAAAACTGAATTAAATTAACTAAAATGTAAGAAATAATTAGCATAAGCAGGAAAATTATTAAAATTTAAGTTAGAAAAGAAGGCAAGCTTGTTAGTAATTTAAAAGTACATATGGATTTAAAATTTTTGTGTAATAAAATCGCCTAATTCAATTAGCTTAGGAACTAAAATTAAAAATAATAATGTATAAACTCGCATTTTATTTCTAAAGCAACAAATTTATAGATTATAAAATTTTAAAGTTGAATCTTGGCGAAAAAATAATCAATATTTTAGATATTTGGCGTAAAACTCAGGCTGAGTTTTAGTTTTCAAAGAAAAGTCTCCAAGGAGTGTGGTTTGAGTGATTAAGGCCGATCAATTAAACCACCGATTAGGGGGAAAGCAAAAATAAGTGGTTTCTGCTATGTGAAAATATATGTCGCTGCCGCTTTCGGTGAAAACTCTGCGACGTATCTCTGCCGTCGCAGGCCGCTTTCGAGCAGGAATATTTCGACGTATCCCTGCCGTCATGAGCCGCTTTTCGACCAGTTTATTGCGACGTAACAGATACGTCGCAGACGCTGAGTCGGTTAATGTCAAATCTTTTCTCTATTTGAAAGATATCTATAAAATTTATGTATACTTTCTTATTGATCATGCTATTGTTCTTTTATTTATCTACATGTTTGATAAATTTTATTGTATGTGAAAAGGATTTAACATTATATTAGTTTCTATCAATTAATGACATAATATTTATGCTGCTTAGGTTTTTATAACTCATAATCTCTATGTATTATTAGATTAATTTATCAAAATTAGTTTTTATACTCCTTAATTTAAATTAATTTCATAACCTAAGAAAGTGTTCTTATAATTTTAACTAAGTATCTATGAAAAATTTTACAAAATTTTGATTTTCAATTACTTAGCATTAAAATTATTTCTTTATTTTGTTATTATATGAATATAAAAAAAGTTCATTTTTGCTTTTTAATAACATTAAATTATGGGCATATTAGAAATTAATTTGCTTTTAAACAGAAAATTGTAACTAATTTATTCTAAATTTTAAATAAAATGTATTTTTATTATAATTTTCATCATAGGCTAGATGGCTTCCATGTTGTATTTGGGCAGGTAATAAGTGGTATGGAAATAGTAAAAAGAATGGAGGTATTTATTTTTTTTATGAAAGATCAATTGCATTTTTTTGTTCATGCATTGCTTATAAATACATATTTTAAATTATTTCTTTTTTCTACCTTAGAAATGTGGAACCAAAACTGGAAAACCTTCACAGAAAGTTGTGATTAGCAATTGTGGAGAACTGTCATGATTATTATTCATATTTTCATAATGTAAATCCTGTAAAATAAAATATGTGCTAGTTTTATTTCATGAAGTATGATATCTTCTAAGAATGTATTTTTCTACACTTTCAAAATATTAATTGATATATTTGTATGATTTCTGTATATATATATCCTTCTGAATTTGTGCCATCACTTATAATTCTTTAAAACTACTTAACATTTGATAATGTAAGAAAACTTAGGGCTCTTAAAATTTATGAAACATTTGTAATATTTCCCAAATTACAGACTTTTTATTTGTCATAGCAAGTATTTTGGTACTATTGGTCCAAAAAAAAATATTTCTTAAATATTTACTGATTTTAAAATAATTGCAAATGAATTTTATTATTTTTTTATCTGATTACACTTAATAGTAATAATTAAAGCATATTTTTATCCTCCCTGTAATTTTTTAAAAGCTATTAAGTTTATTTGACACAAGTGGATAGTGTATCTGCTATGTCACAACCTCTGATTTATTTCATTTCTAACATCTCCCTTATCATGTAAAAAAGAAAAATTAATGAGTATTATCAAGTTCAATTAACTTTAGTATTATAAATTTTAAAAACTGCAATTTTACTAACTAAAATGTTAATAGAAATTTTATAAACTAAAATGTAGATTGTTTTCTAATAATTATTGAATATATATACTATTATATTAGAGTGGCAACAAAGTAATTTTGGTTTCTAATAGTGTTTGTTTCATTTATTCCTTTGTTAATGTTAGAATTTTTTTTCTTTAGAAATTTATTAGTTGATATCTATAAATGGTTATAGAAACAAATTCAAAATATTTTTATTTACAATCAGTTTTAATATAGAGCACAAAAATAAACATTTATGGCCCATTTTACTTTTTTTTTATTTTCATAGCGACAAGAAAGTGGCTGAAGCGCACAAAATTATTAAATTAAACATTCTGTTAAATAATCAGAATTGGTTTAAAAAATTTCGCTTAGGAGATTTTTCGCTGACCAACGTTCTAGTCAATCTTCTGAGTTGGGAAAACAAAATGAAAGCTTTAATGATTTACAATTGCAAGAGATCGCACATTTAAATGTATCACACACAGTATATGAAAAGTATATAAGAAGTCTTGGACCTCTGTTTCATTTCACACTGAAAAATCGTAATTACTTTTTTACCCCCCTCCCCAATAATTATCATTAAATAAAAAATAAAATATTCGTATGCATTTTGAGAAATATAATGGATTTATAATGTTCTATATTGCAGACTGTTTCCCTCACCTGCTTAATGACATCTTTGCTGAGCAATTTTCAAATCTAAGTTCAGTTCAGCATTCTGTTCAAACCATTAGGTCTAATTTATTCTTAATATATGGTTCAACTTCATTTTATACAATTTGTGTCTCATCGGTATAAATGATTATAAATATACATTACCCAAATGATTGTTATCACCATCGTAAATAATATTAATGTAATGAATGTGTAAAACAACTCAATCCAAAACTCTATGTAATAAATATAATGTTTGAAATAAATGTTGACAGAATACACAGTTCTAAAGATTTTTACTTTTGAAAATTCGTTTTGTAAAACTAAATATTGAAACATTTTGTTCCTAATAAACAGTAAAAATAATATGCCTCATTGTATACGACAATTTGATTAACAGATTAAATCACACTGTCTTGAGATAGCTTCTAATTGTAAAGCATGTAAGAAATATAATATTGTTGCTCCAGTTTACACAAATGTAATTATTTCCTGGATGATAAAGCTTTTAATGATAACTCCAATTTTTTTCAAAATAATACATATGTTTTAATATTGACTTTGAATCCTCAGTTTTATTCCCTTGTAAGTACTGTATTTTGACGTTTCAAGATTAGAAACAAGTTGTAAAAATTATCATTTCCTATTACTCTTATATTTTTATTGTTACCTCAAGATTGATTGGTAATCCTTTCACCATCCTACTGGATCAGGTTAAAAATCTCAGGAGAATAACATGTATGTTGATAGGTACATTAATTCCTCAATTCATTCTTACTTTGAATAGTTTTCATATGCAAAATATGAATTGTTCATAGACAACTTTTAGTCAAGTTTTAATTTTTAACTAAGTGAGTTATTATACCAAATTGTAAATAGTGTAACACTTTAAGACCTTTGTAATAATATATGAATACTGTAAAACTAGCAAAAGATCTGATCTTTTTGGAATAAATAACTAGCATGGAGCCAAACCAGAAAAATACTTGTCCAATGAGACCTTGCTCGCCATCTTCCCTTTTTCTTTTGTCGAACTCTTACACTGGAAAAACTGGCGGTCGATATTCATATTTTATATACGTTTGCACCTTTTGTGAATGTTCATTTTTTAACGTATGAGGACACATGGTGTCCTTGTTAATGAAAAGGCAGACCATTACGACCTTTGGTAAATTGATCTTGTATTGTTTTCTGCTAAATCTTAGTGAAACACATTCTACTTAAGAAAAAAATTGGTTTTTCAAGAATATACTAAATATCTTGAATCCTTAAAAGCAAAGTGGACTAAAGTTTATACCAATAATTTTGCTAACATATAAATAACTAAATTTTAAGCAAATTAAAGTATTTAACTGGTCGCAGAAATTTCAGAAGTTACCTTTTTGGTTTTAATATTGAGATCAGTGAACTGCTTGTGACCAGTGCATGCCGTGGTATATGTTGGACGAATATTTCTGTATATTGTATGAAAATGCCAAAATGGTTTTTGAATAGAATTAAGCATTTCTGCTTTTGTTAGCCCCAATGTTTCGTTTTAATCCTTTGAGAAGTGTTGAAACGATTGCTGTTTTATAGAAATATACAGGGCTCGGAGTTGTCCTGATATTCCTTAAATTCCTGATTTTTTAAAAAAACGTCCTGAAATGTCCTTATTTTACGAAATAAATCTTGGAATTCCTTAATTTTTTATTATATTCCTTTGAAAGTTTAATTTTTAATAATTTTACATTTTTCAGTGGTAAATTTTTCTTCTTGTGGAATGAATATATTTTTTCTTTCAACTGTTTTCTATTTAAAAAGAAATTCTTTTCCCTATTTTGTTCTTTTTCAAACAGGAAATAGGGTTGCCAAACATTTGTCTCCGCTTGATTTTCTGACATTGGTCACGAATGTCTAACATCAAAAAAATTTAGGTTTGGTTTAACCATTAAATTCTATTTTTTGATTTTACTGTCGAAAGATTCTATTTTTAGTATTTATACAACAATTAATAATGATGGCAAAATTGTGAGAATTATTTGCCTTCGTTTATTCGCATGCGTGAAATGCTTAACGCGTCATTTTGAACAATCTTGATGGGTGTTTTGAAGAACGTTTATTAGCAAGTTTAAAATTTATTTTTTGAAAAAAATTAATTTTTTTAAAAAATGCCGAGGAAAATGAAATTTTCCGATAAATGATTGGAAATGCAAAATGGGAATAAAGGCCTAATTAAGACTAAATAAGAAAAATAAAAATAATTAAGACTAAATCTGCTTTAAGGATTTTATTCTATGTTCCATAACATCTATAATAAAAAAGTGATTAATTATAAGTATTATACAAATAGCAAATTTTACAAGATTAATTTAGAATGATTTAATATTAAAAATATGCATAACTTGCTAATTTAAAATTTTCCAATTGATTGATAAATGACTTGGTATGATTTACATGAAAAAGAATTCAATATAATTATTAATTATAAATTTTCAACATAATTTTTAATCAATTACCATGTTATCATAGTTCATTGATTATCATATAAATTAATCAAGCAAATTAGTTTAAACTAAGTATAATGAAAAATACATTGTATAAATTTCTGTAAAAAATGATAAAACAATAAAATTGTTAGAGTTCATTAGCATGTTAATTTGAATCTTCTCTGAAAGAATGATATATTTGCAAAAAAAGGAAGTTATCAATATCTTTTATACATTTGCAAATGTGTTACTTATTTAAATGTGCAAATATATAATATAAATAAGAATAATGTGTTATTTATTTAAATGTGCAAATATTTGCATTCATGTTTATTCCGCGGAGTGTTTCGTATGCAAAAACTAATTCAATATTCTAAATATGGATTTTACACAAGTGGTTGCTCATGCAGATTAAAACACAAGAAAGCTATGAGCTGTTACAAAAATCAAACACTATTTACTATCAAGTCATCGACTTCATCTGAATTCTCGACATCGACTGTAGTAATGAATAACAAATCATGGCTTCCCAAAACAGCATCAGAGAAAACCATTTTAGTTTTGGTGGCAATAAAAAAATAATTATTCTTTTTCAACTTTGAAAAATTTTGTTAACACTTAAGAAGAAAATTTTGGCGATTTTTCCGTAGCAAAAAAATTTTAAATTATTTAATATAAAAAATCAGATATATGATTAATTTTGGACTAGCTTCGTATTTCTAAATTCTTTTGTTTCAGGATATCGGCACTTCACATTTTGTTTTACTTTTTGATGAAACTACTAAAATACAAATAAAGAAACAGTTGGATATTTATATCTATTGGTCTGATAAACAAGGAAAAAATGTCTTTTGTTAGCTCGAATCACATTTTTTAAAACATTATAAGCCAATAAAATTGTAAAATTTTATTTAATTTTATTGAAAATAATGGTTTGAATTTAGAAAAATTAATGCAGTTGTCAATGAATGGACTAAGAGTTAATTTAGCTGTTTTAAAGTAAATAAATCGTGAATTGAGTAAGAACAAAGTTTACCATTACTAATTGATTTGGGTATGTGTTGCTTATACATAATCCATGGAGCACTATGTAAGGGTATTGATTGCATTATTGATAGATTTGCTGTAGATGTTCATCAATTTTTCAAGCTATATCTTTCAAGAAGGGAAGATTATCATTCCTTACAGTTGGAAATACTGGAAGAAACCTTAACTAGACTTAGTTTCCTTCGTTATGTTGAGAGAAGTTGGTTAACTTTGGGGTCAATTTGTGAGAAAATCGATAAGCAATATGATGTTTTAAAAGAATATTTTATTGTTAAAGTATCCAAAGAGTCGAATTATCCTCTTTCTGATAGACATCTTCAGATTATAAAACATTTGAAAGACCCTAAGACTCTGGCATATCGGCATTTTGTTACATTGTTTGTAAACTTTTTTAACCATATTTACTTCTAATGCAAAAGTCAAACCTTTAGTACATGTGATGTACAGTAAGTTAAATTAACTTGTTCGCAGTATCATTTTTAAATCCAGATGAAATCTGTGAAAAAAATGGAGTAAAGTTGCTATAAATAAATGTTGGTTCAGGAAAAAACTGGTTAAACTTAAAAACAAGATTGAAATAGATCATGGTGCAACAGCAATACGGGAAAAGCTTACGGATAAAACAATATTTCTACAAAGTGTCAGAAGTTGCTACATAGGAACTTCTAAGCATTTGCTTCAAAAACTTTCTATAAATCTTTTACTCTAAGATTTCCAGTGTTTGTCTCCTTATAATAAAAAGAGGGAGAGTCTAGGAGCTCATTTAGCAGATTAATTTAACATATTCCACGTGAATAAAACTTCTTCAGACTGATAAGATGAATGAATAGTGGATTCTTTACATGTGTGAAGATGCGACTTTGCTTATGAATGATTATGATAATGACCATAATATCTGTAAATATTGAAATGCAGTTTTTAACATAAAAAATGCAGGTGGTTATATAAAATATCCTACTCTTTCTAAAGTTATTATTAAAGCATGTCTGCCGTTATTAAATGTAAATTCCCAACCAGAAAAAGTTTTTTCGACTAACAATTCTGTTGTGACAAAGGAGAGAGCTTTATAGGAATTAACAGTTCAAAGTTTACTCATTTGTCATGATGTTTTTGGAATGCATGGCAATTCTGTTTCCTCCATTCCATATATAAAGAAATGATGCATTATATTAAAAAATCTCACATGCTGAATATGCATCATATATGCAAAAATCAAAAGATGCAACACAATTAGAGAAGAAAAGAAAGGAGGAGGAAGACATAAAAGGTACTTGTGAAAAAAAGTTTAAAAAATCGCACTTGTTAAAAAAATTAATGAAATTGAGAAAAAAAAGAAAAATTTTTTTGATAATAAGTGTGCAGCTCAAAAACTTTTGGATGATGTAAATAAAAAATAGCAAGTGCTATTAGTGATGATCATGAGTGATGGGAAAGTTAGACAAATGATGCTATCTGCTGCTAATGCAGAGACTGCATCTGTGAATGATTAGTTAAAAAAGAGTAGTATTAAATTATTGGAATTAAATGCTAATGCATCCAGTTCAAAAGGAACATTAGTTATACATATAAATTTACTGTAATATAAAGCATTTATCATGTAACTTATTAATTTTTAAAAATGTTCAGTATAAAAAAGTTTAAATTTCTATAGCATTTTTCATATTTTTGTATTAAAAATAAAAACTCAAAATTTATTAAATAGTATACTCCTCTCTAAAATGTGTCATATTCATAAAACAGAAATTAGTATGTAAAAGTAACATTGGTTTTGTTTAATTATTGACATATGTCCTGAAAAATGACCTGATATTTCTTGAAAATATTGTCCTGAAAAAAAAATTTCAGTACTCCTACCCCTGAATATATTTAATTATTTTATTGCTTTGTAAATATATATTTTTCGAATACATTTTTGTAAGCCTTGTTACATGCTTTGTGGTACATGCGTTTTCGCTTGACTTTTAAAAAAAATAATAATAATAGGGATTTTGCTTGTAAGCATTTTTATAGTAAGCTGGGCAATGCAAAAAGCAGCGCAACCAGCTTAAAGATATATCCTCGTTGAATATTATCAAGGTGATGGATGATTTGTTTATAACTAACATTTTATACAATGATATTATATTGGTGCAACAAAAACTAGAGTACATTGATCTCATCTCTTCCCCTCATCACATGATGTCAAAGGTCAATTGTTAAAAAAAAATTAGCACTGAATACAATTGTATTGGTCTTATGATCATGATATAACGACATGTGCAATTCTGTTATACGATTAAACGTATCAAAGGTCACTGAGCATAATCACACATTTACCAAACGTCATGAGAGAAGGTATGAAATGTTGAATGCAGGTTTTATATTATTAAAGGATTTTATTGGAACTTTTAAGCATCAAGCAAAAATCTAATCTTTATTCGCACTAAATTCTTGGACTTCTAAATTTAGAAGACCGAGAATAATATTAATTATTATTGCTTATGCATATTAGGTCAAACATCCTGACAGACTTTTGAGAAAACAAACTAACAATTCATATTTTTCTATATAACATTCTTTGAAATTTATCAATAGTACGGACGGTAAGCAAAAGACCTAATGCATTCCTTATGAAATTGAAAGTATCCAAATTAATTTAGGAAATATAGTCGCAAATTTTACTTTGTGCGCGAAATCTCGAGGAAAATTTCTCTACCAAAATTTTTTCTGTGTATATAGAAGTTTTCGAAAATTTAAAATAAAAATGAATTGCCTTTGACTGGTTTATTATGTAATTTATCATGGTTATATTTAATTTTCTTCTAGCATCTTGAATAATGCTAATAAATCTTGGACAATGTAATGATATCTAATGTAAGTGGTATGAGCAGAAATCATATACCTACACATTTTCAAATTTATCATTTTTAAATAAATAAACTATTTCGTGCACAAGGTTCAGATTTCAAGTTCTTATGCGATATAAAAAATTAATTTTTTTTACTGCTATGTATTAACAGTGAAGTTCAATCAGAATTTCTTTCCAAAAAATAATAATAATTTATTCATGACATACAGTAAAAAGATTCATAACTGACATTCGTTTTTTTTTTTTTTTTATTTATTTAAACATGCCAAGAAATATAGAAACTAATTATTTTGATTAAAAAAAACCTTCAAAACGGAATTTGATTCTTTTACAACAAAAAAAAAAAAAAAAAAAGAAAACGACAAATTTTGATGTTCTTTAAAAAATAAACTTCCGAGAAAAAATTATTGGCTCTTAATTTTGCATGCTAAATAATTCACATCAACTATATGGATGAATAAATTTTCAAAGCCAATATTAATGTTAGCTTCGATCATAATGCTACTATTACTGCAGCAGTAATTATAAGCACTTTTTAGGAGTGTTTATTTGTGATTTTTTTTATCTATAACAGTAATGTGCATTCTCAAAGTTATAACCTTCATTAATACTCACATAATCATTAAGCAGGAAATTGATTATTCTGAACAACGAGTTGCAATTTTTATCATGCATGTAGACATTTTAATGTACTGGGAATAATGCTCAGAAAAAAATCATTACGAATGATAGATGAGAGAAAATGGTTAAATAATTCACTAATAAATGACGCAGTTTTTATTTCATAAGATCCTAAAAATATATTGAAGATTCTAATTAAGGACTCGTCGTGGCCTAGCATTAGGGCAGTTTTGACTCTTTTGAGCAAAAGATCTCATATATAATTCCAACTAATATTGATGAATATGCACTTTTTCCTTCTGCTCATATATTTTGTCGCACAGGTTTCTGAGAATTTTCCGAGTTTTCTCTCTTGGGACCCGTGAACGGTTATCAATGAAATTCCTTTCCGTACGATATTTAATGGGATAGATATAAAAATCTTTTAGGCTGTTTACAGCGTTGCTAACTGAAGATTCACCGTGAATTTAATGGTTGGACCGTCCTCTTCAGATCCTTCATCTTGGAACTCAGCTGTCGTTCAGCAACAAGTGATGGATGTTTCGTTACTGATTTTACTATGTATGTCTGTTGGGATAAATACTCGATTGTTTTTCAAAGTATTTTTTCTTACAACATATGAATTCATTATCTATGAAAATTAACAAAAAGCAAAACTCGACGTATGTTCAAAATGTCTTAAAACGGCTTTAGCCTTGAGACAATTCATTGCATGGCGTTAAAAGAACCAAGAAACACACCGTATTTTATTCTTGTAATAAAAAGCAGATTAGAAATATAACTTTCTCGCTATTCTTCGTCTGAGAATGTTGTCAACTCTTCATAACTAGATCAAATAGTTTTAGTTACTTTTTTTTAAAGTTATTTATTTTTGAAAAGAATAATATATATAATTTAAATAAATGCGCATACACTTCACTTGCTCATAAATAATTGAAATACCAGATATTAAATGGTAAAAAAAGTTGTAGTCTAATACCTATTAATTTGAGTATGACAAATGTAATTTTAGAATTTAATTCATTTTATATTAAATGTGGCTGACACACACATACATGAAAGCATGCACACATGCATTCTTACTTATTGGATATATTAAAGTTTATAGCATTGGAGAGTACAAGCTTGAAAAAAAGGATATAGTTTGCATTTTAGAAGAAAATGAATAAAACTTAAAAATGAATAATTTAAAAAGATACAAAAAATGTAAATAATTTTAATTTAATAAGAAAGGGAAACATGTTTCACTTTAAATTCATTGCCAACTGTTATTTTTTCCTCTTTTTTGTGAAAATTGTATGACGGCAAATATAGACTATGCCCTGCGAGGAAGAAGTTCACACAACACCACTGTTCTAGACACAACATTTAATGATTCCATAAATTTATAGTCTGTCAATCTAATTGAGGTTTTTTTTATATTAATTAATTTCTATAAATAAATCTTCCATGATATTCTAATTCTATGTAACAAACGTTATTTATTGGTATCTAAACTATTTCAAATTATCAAAATATTTTATCATAACCAGTGATATTACTAAAAAAATATATATAAATACATAAATTAACGAATTGTTCTTGCAATATGAAAATAAGAAGTTTTAAAAATATTTTTGTATGTTTTTGTTACTCGTGACATTTGGTGAAGCCAAGTCTGCCCGTCAGGGACTAGGCTAATGAAGTTAGAAAAAGCGTCTTCCGTTTTTTAAACAGAACAACCCCTCACGAGAGTGAGAAGTAAGACTTGGCTCATAGATGAGCAGCACCATCTGGGTCTTCCAATTTAGAGTTAAGAAGCCTGAGAAAGCCCAAGACCTGGCTCCTAACATCTCCAGAGGTAGTAATTTGGAAAGAGAATACTGAGAACATTGCGACCATAATATATTTTACCTGCCCCAGTGGCCATAAGTGAACACGACTGGTCTTTGGCTAATTCGGGATTCGAAATCACTACCTTTCGATAATGAGAGAGACGCACTAACCAACCAAGCCACCTCATCTTCAAAAGCATTTTTAAAACATGTCTTAATAACTAATCTAATCTTATCATATGTTAATATGCTAAGATTAAGAAAAGAAATAAAGTTATTATTGAACATATGGAAATATTTACTTTAGAAAGTCAAAACTGAAGCATAGTAAAACAATGTAAATTTTAAGTAGAAGCCATGAAATTGCAGAAAAGTGATTCTTGGAATCAGTACACAATTTCGTAAAAAGGTCACGCTTATGTAAATGTCAGGGAAAAAAAAAGGTCACATGTAACTTGAACGCATACAAAACATGTGTGGTCAGAGATAACAGCTAAAAAATGGACAATAAAAGGAAGAATAGCGATACAATTAAAGACATTCGCTGCAAGTCGAAAATGATCGTCTTTACATGCGGAAGAATGGTCAAAACGCATTAGCGGAAAGGGGTAGTATGAGCAGTGTAGCTGAATAGTTGGAATGTATATAGCAACAAGGCAACAATTGTTGTGATTCACTTTGTGCAAACGCCTTTATATAGGGGGTCTTATCAAGGCTTTCTAGAAATCAAGGCTATGACAGCTGAGAATCATGGGATTGTTGACGTCATCATCGGAGGGAACGTCTAAATTTGTGTTGTGTTCAATGCTACGCTTCGATGTGTTAGTAAAGCAGAAAAATTTCATATGTTAATCTAAATCATCTAAATATGAATATGTAAAAATCTAAATATGTTATCTAGGTGGTCTTGAAGAAACTCCCTTTCCTCTAGAAATTTTCGATTATCTGGTGTTGAGTATAGAGATACATTGCGGAATTTTGCACAACAGTGTTTTATTTTGTATTAATGTCCTCTTCTTAAAATAAAGAAGAAAACTAATCGTTTCAGAATATGAAATCAAACCTAATTTAATAAATAAAATGGATGATTATCACATCTCATTCCTTAAGAAACAACTTGAAGTATTTTTTGGGTAATCATTTAATTTTCATACAAAAATTAGTGCACATAACTTTTTCTTATACTCTCAATTATAACGTAATGAGTGCTTTAATACTAGAAATGGTTTAATAACTGATTAAAAATTTTTGATACCTTTTATTTAATTTGTTCACAAAATAATTGGTTACAGTTAAAGTTGTACAAGTACTTGCACATTGCGGTTTTCGGTTTGTTTGCCCTCTTCTGCTTTTGACCTTCTTGCGGTGTGTTTCATTTTCAAAAGTTAAACAATAACTGAAATGGCTTTAACTTCTAAAACTCCAGTATTGTGCTCAAAATTTGTTAAATATGCACCGCTTGTTTTTAATCTTAATAGCAGACAAAGGTAAAATTTGGTATTTAAATTTCTAGTATAATTTATATCATTCATAATTATTAACAATATTTATATATTTTTTAATGTAATTTAATACTAAGATGTTAAGGTATAAATTTTGAAAATGTAATTACGATGCTACATTTTTATTAGTTAATTAGTATTAAAGTTCTGTTTTAAATTATTTACATACTTTATTACAAGTTGTAGTTCTCAATAAGTTAATTTAAAATTGACAAGCACTATTATCTTCAAAAGTTTAAGAAAACAGTTCCAGACTTTAATATATAATATCTTTTCGATTTTCCGGTTATATATTTTTTTTAATTTCCTTGCAAATTTGTAGGTAATCATTGTAGTAGGAAAATAATGTCATTAATATATTACATATTTTGTTGAAGCCGATATTTTCTGTGAAATGAATTTTAATTTTATAGTTTGATAGTTTTAACTATTGTACTTCCTTGCGAAAAATATTTTAAATTCTTTTTCAATCTACATAAATAATATTAAGAGATTATTGACCTAAATTATTTAATACTTTTTAAATTGCATTTTCTGACCAAATTTGAAAATTTTTCATAAAAACACTATCCTTGATCTATTAA
>JAPDSC010012065.1:0-16361 GCA_026290005.1 Latrodectus geometricus | reverse complement strand
AAGGGGTGTAATTTATGAATAATACCGTCTACTGTTCCCCTGATGAAAAGGGACTAGTTTTATTTCTTATTCCTCAATACTTTTATTTTCCCTCGCAACTCTGTTTATAATTTCTATTTTTATTTTTATTACAGTATTATTTTAATTATTTTCTAAATGATTTTTATTATTCTTATTAGAAAAGTTTTCTTAATTTCTTAAGAATCTTCTTTTATTCGAACAATTCAAGTAACTTTATTTCTTCATTTATTATGTTTAAAATTTTACAGTTTTCTGAATTAATTTAATTATTATTTAATTTTTACTTTAAAAAATGTTATATTATATTATAATATATTATAAAAGCCGCCTACTTTGTCTAGTGGTTAGCGTAACTGACGGATGGGGAGGACCTGGGTTCGAATCCCAGCTCCGACATGGATGTACATTCTCTTTCTCTGTGTTTCTTGTCCTTTCCTCTAATAATGGATGAATGTGGCCCGCCCTATAAACGGGTTTGTGGTGGTGTGACGTGGGTAATGCTACTCGCCTCCGTGACTTGGTTCACAGGTGTCCACCGGGTAACGATAAACGAGTAGCAGTTTCTGGCCTTGTTGGGGCGAAGGGATCATAACCCAAGTGCCCGCAGTTGGAAAAAATATATTATAATATATTAATTATATATACATATAAAAGTGACCATACAGCAGAACAAAAAATTAATCAGCTATCTCTTAAAAATTTATCGGAACCCAATTTGAGCATCTATAAGCCTTTCAAATGAATCTAAATATATTTGAATGCAAAGGTTAAAAAAAATTTCCACATAAAATAAGCTCAAATTTACTTTAGATTTAAAAATATTATAGAGCATCAAATATTATTTATTGAATATATTAATCTTTTTGCAATAATTGCAATTTAATATTAATATTTTTATTATATAGGATAAGTTTTTTACAATACTTGGAATATAGCAAATATTTGCTAGTCACATTGAATACAGCTTTCGATTCGGAACACTTTCTCTTTTGGGATCAATATATTTCCGTGAACTTCTTTCATTTCTTTATGCAAACTAGTGGTACCTGACTTATTTTCAAGCTTATTCCACTCCGAATCTCACTGATTTAGTACTATCTTTAAAATATTTGAATTTTTCGAAATATTTTTCGCATACATAGCAATATATAATATGTAAGGATATTAAATTTAAGGAATAACTATTTAGTAAGTTAACAGAGATTTTATGAGTAAAAAGTATTATTTATTTATTTATTATTATTACTTTTTTTTTTTTAGGTAAAGTATAAAAAGATTAAATGAAAAATTTAACAAGTAAGTTTTACAAAATAAATTTTTGTAAAACTTACGTTTTAAAAACACTTATTTTTTTAATTATTACAATTTAAACTAAAATTATGCTGTCTATTACATTTTTTTATCAACTATTAAAAATGTTTTATCAGTCATTTAAAAAAATTAAGAGAATTAGTGTATCCTTACGTTATAAGTAATTTATATTAAATATTAATTTTTATATGTTATTATTTATATATTATATAATTAAATAGAACTGAAAGTAAAATAAATAAATACGTAAGATAGCAAATAAAGAATTAAAAATTAATATTTGCTAATTTGATCTCTACTTTTTGCTGCCCATAAATTAATTCTCAACAGTGAATTTTAACAGTAATTAGAAATTTAGTCTTATTATTTTGTATTTTTATTGTGATATAATTACTTATAGAAAATATTGACACAATGTATACAAAATCCGAATAATATTTTTTTGTTGCATACAATATCAATGCATTAAGCAAATTTATTGCGTGAGAGACGGGTGTGGGGAGGTAGTGGGTTCGATATCGGATTCTGAGTAGTTCCTTTGTACTGAAAAAACCAAGTGTATTAACCCTTCTTTGCATAATGGTGGAAATTTCCGTCATAACCTATAATGCCCAAAAATTATATAAAAGAACAAGTTCACTTTAAGTTGATCGTGTTTGGATACCTTTTTAATGTCCATTGCATAAAAAGAAACATAGCTGTCAAAAATAAACAAGTGTCATTATCAGTGAAACGAGCTTAAAGTTGTCTCATTCCGCTGTTTGTTGTAGTTGCAATAAACGTATGATTTCGTTTATAATTTTGTTTTATTATATTAGAGTTTCTATTGCTAAAAAATTGAAAATGAGTGGAAGAAAGGTTTGTAACACGTGTTTCTGTTATTTTCTTCTTTTATTTCTATTTAGTACTAAGCTAATGATCTAACTTTGGATGATGATGGAAATTTTTAGCATATTGTTTTTTGCTAAATTTATACTATAAATATATACTAAGATTTTTTTTTTTTTTTACCATTTTTCCTTTAATTTTGAACATGAATTATATCAACTTGATTTATTTCACCAATAAAGAAAAAATCATGCAAAGAAGGGTTAAGTCTTGGGAGAATGGTCCTTGCTCCAAATTAGGAATTTCAACCAAATATTTCTATGGATTGAATTAATACATAAAAATGTCCTCTTTCAATAGTAGGAGCTATAAATTTACAAAATTGATCACCATTATTAACTTATCTTGGAGTAAATATTATATCATTATAGTAGAATTTTTGACGTAACACTGAGATCACATAAAGAGGCTTTATTTGCTAAAATTTATGTGTCGCTTATTTTAACATCTTCAGTACTTTATAAATTTCTAATCAATTTCAATTCAGCCTCAATGTCTGAAATGGAATCCGGGCCTTATGCTTTGAAAAGCATTGTCTTACCATTAGACTTTTGAGAACCTCATGCAAAATCTGTATTCAAGGCAATTTGAATAATTTATTTTTTCATTGACACAAATGACCCGATGAAACTGCTTTCTGGAAAAAAAAAAAAAAAAAAAAAAAAAAAAAAAAAAAAAAGGATTATCAGGTAAAGTTTTCCATTTCTAGAATAATGTCAGCAAGCACTTGAAATCCTGATTTCATTTTAGTATTTGCGAAATATTTATTACGTTCAGAAAGATTCTATTTCTTGGGTCACAGCAGCCAATTTTGCTGTATATCTAATATTTAAATTGGTGAAAATGCGCTTTAGGTCCCCTACTCTGCCAACTTGGCGAAAGTGTGCTGTGGGTCCCGTACTTGGCGGGTTTTCAAAAACGCTGTTGCCATGGCAATAATGGAATACGATTTTTAACGGTTTTAAACTAATTAGCAACCAATGAAAATGACCGATTTTTCAAACTGAAACTAATTAACGACCAATGAAAATGCTAAAAGAAAAAACAAATTAATGAGCATGCACGAAAAAGCGCAAATTATTTCTTCCGGAGGTTGCCATAAAGTGCTGATTAGTATAAAAACGCCTGGTTTACCACGCTTGGTGCATTTATCGCCAAGTTGGCAGAGTAGGGGACCTAAAGTGCAGATTAACGTTTAAATTAATTCAATTTATTGATGAGAACAAATTTTAATGTACACATAATCTTAAAATAATTTTTAAAACAAACATAACTATGTAGTCGGCGGACACCGCCACAAACACACCTCCAGTGTGCTGTCTCTCTGAGAACTACTCTAAAAATAAAAAAAGTAAACAAATCATAATCGGGAGGGGAAGAGGAGGGCGGTAGGTATTCGCTCGCATGCTCTAATCTGATCTTTGCTTTGAATCGTTACAATATATATATCCTTTTCACCGTTTCCTAGTAAATTAATATTTTCTTCTTTTTTTTTATCACTATTTTTATCTAGTTCTAATTATTATACTTACTTTATATCTTTAAATTTCTATTTATTTATAACTTTTCTGCATATTTATGCATATTTTACACGCCAAGTACGATTATATATGTAAAACTTTTTTTTCAATTTTTAATTGATATTAATTTTTCTTTTGAAGACACCAAGAAATAATTCATCCGTGTATTCATTCTTTAGAATCTTTACGCAAATGAATTCGAAGCTCCTTCCCTTTGTTCCCTATTATTTTGATGAGAAGGAAAATCATTGCGACCTTGATGAATTTAAGCCCCAACCGCTTTTCGTGAACACATCGGAACTTCGGTTAAGTCGGGAATCGAGCTCACCACCTTCCGATAACGAGATCGAGGGCTATACGCAAATAAGCCAAATTAAATTGAAGAATCTGGAAACTTCGGAAAAAAGTATATAAGAAAAACACTGTAACATTTTTCAAATTACCCCGATTTGTCTGACCAAGTATTAGTGGTTTAACAGTGTCTTCAAAGTGGAAGTTCAGAAGTTCAATTCTTTTGACCATTGACCAGCGAAAGATAGAAGTTGTGTTCCCTCATTTTTTTTATACACACCAGTCGAGGTGGGTGCTTGGAATTTTTCTGGATTATTATCCGTCTCATGAATATAACGTACTATATATGAAATTAATGTTTCCGAAAAACAATGCATAGAGTCATATCACTTCAAAACAAAAATGCTTTATTACATAAAAATAAAAGAGATTAACATATGAAGTTCATTACTATACTAAATGAATAAAATTATATCGCTCTGTTCTATTGGAATCAATATCTATAAATTTGGTCAAATCACAGTGATGAACTTTTTAAACACTTAATTGATATATTTTTGTAATACTCACTTACCATTTGTCAAGATGACGTTTCAAAACAGCAAAACTAACGATATACATTTTACGTTTTAAATTATCTGAATTTTTTTAATATTTATCTATTTTTCTTTTTAATGCATTTTCAACAGCACCTATAGACTTTTATCTTTTCAAAAACATTGTCAAACCTTTACTAAGTGAATTGCATATTTTTTTATTTCTCGATTTCGTGTAACTCAGTTTTTTGTGGTACTTTTAAAACTAATCAGGGGATGAAAAAGAATTTCTTCTCGTCAATATAAATTAAAACAATAATTTTGGAGACAAAAATTTATATTTATTGAATACTTTTCCGAAAATTTCAATAAAGATGAATATAATTTTTGTACTTATGGGGGTCGAAATATATAATAAACAATATTAATTAGAATTATGAGGTAAAAGAAATAATTTCTATTCAGACAACATACAGTAAGTTATAGCTTGAATCAAAATCAAAATAATGTTCAAAAATCATAATCGTTTGCCTTCTCAAAAGATATTCGTCGATGAAGATCCTTGATTCGATTCTAAATACTTTTTGATATAGGGGAAAAAAAACGGTGTTGTTTCTTACAGATATATCGGAGGGGGTGCTTGAGATTTTTCCCAGAATTCCTCGCTTGTATCATCTGAATATTATTCCCTTTTTCCCAGAATTTTTAAGTTATCCACATTTTTTTTAAGTAAATGTTTAACTTGAAGAAAATTTATATAGTTATTTTAATATGGGAATGAATAATGAATATGAATAAGGAAGCACTAATTAATATAAGTACACTACTGGCCATTAAAATTGCTACACCAAGAAGGCGACATGCTACAGACGTGAAATTTATACGAAAGGAAGAATATGCTGTGATATGCAAATGATTAGCTTTTCAGCGCATTCAGACAAAGCAGGCGCCAGTAGTGTTTAAATGAGGAAATTTTTTAGCCGGTTCCTCATACGCAAATTGCATTTGAACGTTGTTGCCTGGTGAAAAGTTGTTGTGATGCCTCGTGTAAGAAGGAGAAATGCGTACCAGCACGTTTTCGACTTTGATAAAGGTCGAATTGTAGCGTACCGGGATTGCGGTTTATCTTATCGCAGTATTGCTGCTCGCGTCGGTCGAGATCCAATGACTTTTCGCAGAATATGGAATCGATGGGTTCAGGATGATAATACGGAACGCCATGCGGGATCTCAACGGCCACCTATCACTACTGCCGAGAAGACAGGCATATTATCCGCATGGCCATAATGGATCGTGCAACCACGCCACGAACCGTGAGTCAAGAAACGGGGTCGTTTGAAAGACAACAAGTGTCTGCACGAACAGTTCGACGAGGTTTGCAGCAGCATGGACTCTCAGCTCGGAGACCATGGCTGCGGCTTCCCTTGGCGCTGCGTCATAGACAGGAGCGCCTTCAATGGTGTGATCAACTACGAACCTGGGCGCACGAATGGCGAGATGTCATCTTTTCAGATGAATCCAGGTTCTGTGTACAGCATCATGATGGTCACATCCGTGTTTGGCGGCATCGTGGTGAACGCACACTGGCAGCGTGCATTCGTCATCGTCATACTGGCCCATCACCTGGCGTGATGGTATGGGGTGCCATTGGATACACGTCTCGGTCACCTCTTGTTCGCATTGACGGTGCTTTGAACAGAGCACGTTACATTTCTGGTGTGTTACGGCCCGTGGCTCTACCTTTTATTCGAGCCCTTCGAAACCCTACGTTTCAGCAGGATAATGCCCGACCGCATGTTGCCGGTATTGTACGGACCTTCCTTGATACGGAACATGTTCGGCTGTTGCCCTGGCCAGTACGTTCTCCAGATCTTTCACCAATAGAAAACGTCTGGTCAATGGTTGCCGAGCGACTGGCTCGTCACCAAACGCCAGTCACTACCGTTGATGACTGGCTCGTCACCAATTGTGGCATCGTGTTGAAGCTGCATGGGCATCTGTACCTGTACATGCAATCCAATCTCTGTTTGACTCAATGCCCAGGCGTATAATTGCTGTTATTACTGCCAGAAGTGGTTGTTCTGGGTACTGATTTCTTAGGATCTATCCAGCCAAATGTTTTGAAAATTTAATCACTTGTTATTTCTAATATAATATATTTGTCCAATAAATATCATTTTGTTATCTGCATTTCTTCCTGGTGTAGCAATTTTAATGGCCAGTAGTGTATAAACTGCATGTTTGAATTTTAAAGTATCTAGATATTTGACATGGCAGAAAGAATGGTTTCTAGCAAACCGGTTTTAGTAATATCATCTTTAAATGCATGTCGTGGCCAAATACAGTTCATAAAAAGACCAAATTCAGTATTTTACGCAGAAGTCTGAAGAAGCATAACTATTTTTTCCCCCACTCTCACCAAAACAGGTTATCATAACCATGAGAAAAAGTATACTAAGAGATCTATACAATACTATTATAATTAACTGTGTAAATTTCTACCAATCAGTACTATTTTTTTTTTTTACATTACTTCTATCCCAAAAATACTTCTTAGTACAAAACTAATTTGATTATTTTGAAATTTCACATTCAAGTTTCCTTATACGAATTATGCGAATTGTTAAACTTTCAAAGCCAATAAATGATGTATCCTCGACTGCTTCGAGTATAAAACCTGGAACCTCCTAGTACTGAAAATGATGCCTTTCATAACTACAACAGAACAACCTTATAATGGGTCTAAAAATAATTCCCAGTGAAAAGAAAGACTTTTGAATGATAGGATAAATAAATGTGAGACAAGATTGAATACCAGGATACAAAGTTCTATGCTCTAAGGCCATCGTTGTCCGCAGTGCAAGGTATAACAGGCTCTTCTATGCCATTCGTAATTCTTCCACCATCTCAACACGCTCGGTTGAAGTGGTGTTACACTGACATCGGCCTTTACGAGATCGCTTTTAATCGCCCAAGATTGATATCTGCAGGCAAGTTTTTAGCGTATAATGCTCAACGATGAGTCCTGCCCTTTTCTTGCTGTTGTTGCTACTCCTTTCCGTTTAGCAGGGACACTTACACCGAGTCCAACAAACCTTGTCACAAAAGAGCTTCATAAATCTTCTCCTGATCATTCAACAGTTGCTTCCAGAAGATATCTGAACAATCGAGAAGATGCGCATGAATAGCAAGTAGAAAACAAGGACAGGAAGAGCAAATCTTTTCCCCATTATGGAATTTCATGCATTGCAACTGGCCTATGTCTAAGATTAATATGAAGCTTCACTTGAATGAGAAACCACGAAAGCTGAGGGCTGAATAAACCTCTCAAAATTTGAGTGCAGATATTAGCTGAGCATAATGGATTAGACTTCAAGCCTTGAATGTCCTGCCAACGGAATACTCTTCAGATGTACGGCACCCTTACCGCCCACGAATACCCTCTCGCCACAATGAGGCTGTCTGCAGAACTAGATAGGGTTCTTTTTTCGAAACAGATAACCAATCATATTTCTGTGCTCTTTTTTTATAAAGGCTTGCAGCTATTACTACACAATGTTGCGATGATGTGGTTTTCTCTATCTCCTACGACATCTAATCATTCTGCGAACAATTTTAAGGGCGCAATGACATGCTAATACTTCCTGTGGAGTGTTTTATTACCCTTCATGGTCATGGCATGTTGAGGCCAATTTTTTAAAAGATGTCAGGCTCCAAATAGATCTCATATCTGTGTATTGCCTTCGTGGAATTAATATTCTTGCTTGTTCAGCAAGGTCATTAGACTTTTCGACTATCGAAAATATCTGTAACATGAAGGACCATAGATTTAGCCCCATCAAAGAATCCCACGTCTATATATAGACTATATATCAACTGTTGCTATAGCAACAGTTGATAAATGCAAGCAGAAAATATGCCCTGATGATCCTAGGTACCAATGTCACTCTTTACCTAAATGTATGAGAAGTGAGTATTGCTGAGATGTGTCATTTCATAAACTACTGATTTGAATATTTGGTATAATTTTACAAACGTGGGTACTCCTTGATAATTTGGCAATTTTTTGACGCCAGGATAGAGCAAAGATATGAGTAACAAAATGGCCACTACACAAAAGCTAAACTAAGATAAAATATCAGTATTACAGATATCAGGATTTTGGTAATATTAAATTAAATTTTGCCAAAATTTTGGCAAAACCAAAAGGCACCGGTTTCTACATGGAAACCGAATATTCAATGTTAAATTACGCCGTTAAGGATCTTATGACATCGAAATTTTACTTATTTCATCATCTGTACACGTGATATACATAAATTAGTTTTACAAAAAGGCTATTTTTCATTAATTACTTAGTGTTTTTTTTCCATAAAAATATACAAACCAACATTATTATTTTAAAATGATGTAGTCAAATTTAAAGCAATTTCTTTTAACAAAATAAGTAAAAATAATAAAGGGTAAAAATTTGTGTTTAAATTGGTAGAAAAAGTAAAATAAATGTAATAAATAAAACCAACAAAATATTAGGTTGTTCTTTAATTCTGTGTGTAAAGACCATGTAAAGAGTTTTAAAATAAGTAAGATTATTGAAACACGTTCCTGGCAGCTTGTTACTCCAGATGGAAGACATTAAGCACTTCCAAACGATTCATAATGTTAAAACATGTAGAGTTCCATGGCAGGCACCACACCCCTGAGCAATTATTTTCCTCTTCACTTTATATCTAGCTAATGGAGAAAAATTGAATCTAACTCAACTTTTTAAATGAACATATGTTCTATTACCTTAACCACTTTTGACTAAGACACATATCGAAACAGCTTTTTCAGAATGCGAAAGCCTTTGCCTTTGTATATATTTACTCAGCAAGCTACCATGTTTTCTAAAATTTTCGAAAATAAACAAGGCATAAAATATTAATTATATTTAAAGCAATTCTAAACTATAAACTATTGTTAAATGTATCAGAATCGCAAAGAGACATTTAATCGTATGATGAGATCTTATTTTAAAGTACCTTGATGGAGTTTAAAAGATTAAACTTATATTAGATCCTGTAAAAGACTGCCTTGTATGTGGAGCAAAGTTTTGTTCGGGAAAAAATTTGCACTTTGGAATAATATGATGGCAGTATCAGTACATTTTATGGTTTGATCCTAGCAGAGCCCATACCCTTGGCGTGAATAATTTTGGTTGGCTATAAATTTCGCCCTCTTGGTAATCCTACTTTGATACACTAGATATTATAAGCCTAACTATTTCTGGAATTCTTATTTTGCCATTTTGTTCTATCTTGGTGCTTTTTTTCAGTTCGTCACCAAAGGTGAGGGCTCTCCTAGAATTTTACCCATTTTTATTTTATTGTCTGCATATAAGATCCCTTGAAATCAAGCACGTGGCCATTTTCTTAAGTCTCGGTACAGTTTATGCTAATACATATAACAAAAATTATCAATGTTTCTCATTTCAATATTATTGCTTAAGACATGAGATGATCAAGTAGAAATGTCTTTGGTATTTGCAGTAATAAATGGTCTCAACTGTTATGAATGTTTCTGGGATGATACTCCAGAAAGTACCACGGAAGAAAGTCTGGAGGAGTTGGCCGAACTGAAAGACCGGAAATTTCCAGTTTCTACGCATTACATTGGTAGACCAGAGAGGCCACGCCCACCGACAGGAGAGGAAGTGCGACAAGAATGCATGAGGGTCACTTGCCAGTACTCTTGCTTGAAATGGAGTTACATTACGAATGGTAAGTGAACAGTTTATAAGACATTAAATCTTAATTTCACTGCCAGTTAAATTTTGAAAGCTGAATAGAAAAAAACAAACTCAATGGCACTACAGCCTCTTGGAACCAATCCCTACAGTATCCATATCTATTTTTGGGACCAAAGGCCTGGGGTGTGAAGCATATGTCTAGGCTAGGTGGTCAGTCTAACGCGAAACCCCAAGTGTTTTGTTTCCAGACATACTAGGTAATCAATTTTATCGACCCACAGAAGGGATAAAAGGCTGAGTCGACCATGCCCAACCCGAGAGGGATTTAATAATTATTTACCTTTAACAATATCAAGCTTATTTGGAATATATTTTTAAGAGTATTTTCGGAGAGAAGGAAAGCGATTAATCAACAGTGGAGGCTTCCCCTGGGGCACGTAAGAGCCCGGGAGGAACTATTTCCTTCAGAGGTAGCAGACTTGTATTTCACATTACGCCAGTGGACATTTGAACTCTATGATTTATGAACAGGGCCAGAAACTTTTTAAGACTTGCACAAAGTGTAGGTCTGCCCAGGCTTTTCCTGAGCATATTCTGATTTGCCTGAATTTTAAATTGGATGAGGTGTTTTCTAAAACTCATGAGTTTTTGGATTTTCTAGGAGTTTTTGGACTCATTGAGGTGGTTTGATTTTTGTCTTGCTAGTTAGGGATCAGAAACAACAACAACTTCTGATATACATATATGAAACAACTTAATTGCAGTACAGCCAATTCTAGATTTTTTTTTTTTTTTTTACCAAACATTTGTGATAAATAGGAGCTATTTTTAAGACTTTGTTCATTTGTTACATTAACTTCTCTTCAATCTGCTTACTGTGAGTCGTTGCCCAATTTATCGTGCTATGAAACAACTGCAGATGGCAGGTATCAAAATTGTGAATTTTCGCTAATTTGAATTGCGGCATAAAGGAATCAATGAAATTTCTAGAATTATAATATGGTTTATAGGATATCAACATTAAAACGGATTCGTCGAAATGAGCAATTATTATTTTTATCGTTTAAAATAAAATAAGCAAAAAGTATTATTTAAAGTGACGGAAAAAAGCACTATTATATTTTTATTTTATCTCGTCAAGATTACCAAGAAAGTACAGTCTCTTAATTTTAGAATTCCGACTGCTAAGAAATATCGAAGTATAGAAAAGTGACCATAAGATGAGAAGACTTGCTGTCCTCTAACAATGAAATTCGCATTTCTGTGTGTGTGTACTAAGTAACAGTTCTATCTAGAAAAGTAAAGAAAGTTGGTTATATAAAGTTGCAAAGAAGTAGTGATTTTGTACCAAATGAAAACTTACTTATAAACATTTGAATAAAAGGACGTGTACAGCAGCTTTTTTTTTTTTTTTAAACTTTTATGATCATACATGTCGGCATTCCAACTTTAAAAGGATGATATGAAACTTTTCTGAATGCTCGTGGTATATATGTAGGGTGTGACAATGGATAATTAAGCAATATAGAGTTTTAAAATTGACACACACTTTAATTACTACATAAATATTAAGCAAACAGCAACATATAAAAAGACATATCTATATTGGTGTCTATATCCTTCTCGTACTAGTAAAAAATATAACACGAAGACAATCATCGGCAGAACCATTGCTCATGTCCGCAAATCAAAAGTAAGTCTCTCATACTTCATTACAATGTAACATTTAACTAGTGTCGCTGAGTATTGCTTATTCTCTGGGAATATGCACGATGTTCTCTAGTAACTAGCGACATCTGGTTATGATTTTGTATCCTATATATATATATATATATATATATATATATATATATCCATGCAAAATGTTCATCAAAAACTGGCTATTTAATGCAGTTAGTTTTATAAAGCTTATTTAATATCTTAATTTGTAAGCTTTTATCTGTAAAAATGTGTATACATATAAAAATGTACAAATATTTAATGATTTAATACTCAATTGTCAACCACTGCACAACCAAAGTTTCTGTTTGCAGTCGTGTGGAATCAATGTCTAATATTTCTCGGTGAAGTTATTTTTTCTTTATTGGACAGTTAAACTAAACTCAGTGGCACGACAGACCAGATATGAGCACTGAGGAAAGGCCTATAGTGCTCATATCTGTTCTCATGACCAAGGCCACTGGGATGCGAAGCATTTTTCCTGGTTAAGTGGTCAGGTTAACTCGAAATCTCCAGTGCCTTAGTACCCAAGCATGCTTGCTACTCAGTTTAACCGAAGGGATGAAAGGCTAAGTCGAATGTTGCCAACGCGAGGACAGAATCTCAGATCTGTGGCTTGGATTGTAAAACGTTACAACTAAGCCACTGGACTTATGTTGGGCATTTAGTGAATACTTTTAATGATTGTTTTTTTAACTCGCAATACTAATAGCCTTCTAAGAAATAAAACAAATAATTGCAATATTCAGAGAATTCACATTGTAATCATTATGTATTGATAAAATATTTATTCTTAAAAGTAGAATTTAATTATAATAAAAGGAAGTAAATTCCGAAAAAATATTGATGAATTACCAACTTCCCATACTAGAATGGAGATATGTTTATTGTGTGGATGAGTTTACTTGTTTTTAATTGGAGTTCATTCAACTTTGCTTTAGCCCTGCCAATTGAAATCAGCCTTCGTGTCTTCGACTGCTCTGTTTGATTCCTATATCTCAAGTGTGGATATTTATAGTAATTAAGAAGTAGCCTTAAATTGCAGGTCCCACAATCTACTTTACTTTCACAATTATAAGAGGATTAAAATGCTATAGATCAAACTTCAAAATCATTGGTAGTGGAAAAGAAACACAAGATTACATTTGCTGATACATTACTAAACGCACATGGTCTGAATGAAATTAATCAAATATTTGCACCGGTAGCTAAAATGAAATAAAATATTTATAAATTAAAATGTAAAAAGGAAAAGAATATGGCAAAATCAATGCTCTTTGAATCGAATGTCAGAAAAAAGGTTGTATTTGCAGAAATGATGGTTATGCAGATATTTCTTCTTTGACTGCCGTAACTGTTGTTGTTCCTATATGCTAAACCAACATGCTTCCCTATATCTATCTCTGAGTTGGACTCTATCAGTTAAGTGAAAGCAACCAGATCCTTCATAATTTAGAAACAGAGACCAAGCAGAAAATCCAAGCCTCCCCCCCCCCCACAATACTTCACCAGCCACCTCCAATTATTTTCAGGACATTGCGTTTACAGCCTTTTTAACGTATCCCAGATACCTTTAGTGAACTCAACGGATATTCTGTGAAGTCGGGATTCGAACTCACTGATACTACTCTAACTCACTACCTTATGATAATGAGAACGACGCCCTAATCAACCATGCCACAGCGGCCTTATTGCATTAATTGAGAAATTTTCTCTTCTTGTTTCCAGAAAAAAAAAATACTTGAATATACCACAATGAGATTGCTTACCAAAATGCATGTCTTAGCATATTTTCGTGAAGAGTTAATCTGGAAAATAGAAAGAAATATAACGGATGATGTTGAAGTGGTAAAAAGTGCCATTTCAAGCCTGCGGAATTAGCTCTAAGAAATACAATAGAAACTGTCAAACATAGACCATGCTGAAGTTGTTCAAGTGCTACCAATGCAAATGATGTCTTCTTAACAGCATATTAAGGCAGAACAGGCAATACTATTCAGCTGCGAAGATAACTCCTTTTTGCAACAGTTCGGAAGATTCCAAACTAAACAATCTGAAATAGTCTGCGTGTAGGTGATCTGAATTCATATAAACTTTTAGTAAGTATTCCATTGAACCTAAAACACCGTGTCGACACGTGTCATGATTGAGATACTAAGGTGCAGCTTCTTGATAAATCCATGATCACTTTAGAGTGTGACAGCAGACATGTTTTGCTCTGGAAAAAGAAAGAAATTGCTTAGGAGGAAGAAAAACACTTGAACAATGCACACATTTGCCCAAGATGATGGTGCGAACTGAAATCAAGATAGCTGGGAATACAGGCCTTCATATATTCTGAATGACAATATGATAACTCTAAGGTATGCAAACAAGGTATTGAGATTGGTTAATGCATAAAGGTTTCTTCAATTTTTGCTTGTTCCTCTAATTTATTTGAGTAACGTAATTCTAAAATCCTTCGATTCATTTCCATATCACTCGACAAAGAATTCATCATTATTTTGAAACAAATGAATATTAGAACACGAACGAAATCATGACAGCTATGAACTCGTCAAATATACCACGTAAGAGCCAGCTAAATATTTTATAGAATATTTTTCAGATAGTTCATTATTGTACACATTTCTATGCTAAAAAATCTCTGAAACATACTATTTCTTTACCAATAAGGTTCACGAAGAATTTTCAACTATATTGTATAGATATTCCTAAAAAATATAATTTCAGAGGTAAGATAAGACTTTTTCACAGTCTAATTATTCCAATAATTGAATCAATTGATTTAATTTTAGACATTATTCCATCATCAATAAAAGTAACAGTCTGATAAGACTCATGACTCGACGCCATAACCAAGTGATATTATCCTGCTTTTCATTGAACTCTGAATCTGAACTCAATCACATTTGAACACGTTGAAAGACGTAGACCTTCTTTATGATACGTTAATACGGAACCCGTGAAGTTTTTTCGAAAGGTAAAAATTTAGTGAGGAGGCTTTATATCTTCCGGTTATTATATCCATTATATGGTGTCAAAAACTGATGTTCCCACAATCAAATATTAACCCTTCTTTGCATGATTTTTTCTTTATTGGTGAAATAAATCAAGTTGATATAATTCATGTTCAAAATTAAAGGAAAAATGGTAAAAAAAAAAATCTTAGTATATATTTATAGTATAAATTTAGCAAAAAACAATATGCTAAAAATTTCCATCATCATCTAAAGTTATATCATTAGCTTAGTACTCAATAGAAATAAAAGAGGAAAATAACAGAAACACGTATTACAAACCTTTCTTCCACTCATTTTCAATTTCTTAGCAATAGAAACTCTAATATAATAAAACAAAATTATCAACAAAATCATACGTTTATTGCAACTACAACAAACAGCGGAATGAGACAACTTTAAGCACTGATAATGACACTTGTTTATTTTTGACAGCTATGTTTCTTTTTATGCAATGGACATTGAAAAGGTATCCAAACACGATCAACTTAAAGTGAACTTGTTCTTTTATATAATTTTTGGGCATTATAGGTTATGATGGAAATTTCCACCATTATGCAAAGAAGGGTTAATATATTTACAAGTTTATTAATACTTTTCGAAAGAGGTTTACATGCCACAAGTAAATATGTTGCAAGAAATAAATATAGCATCCATTCTATTTGAAATAATACAAATAGAAATTTATTCAAAATTATCAATTTGAAATATTGTTTAAAACTATCACATACAGCTGTATGCCAAATTTAAAAGCTAATCATCATTAAAAAGCAGGTTAAAATAACGGTTTTTAAAATTTTACATGTAATATTAAAGAAAAGCTTTTTCTTCAAAATATATTTCGCACATTTTTTAAATCATTAATCAGATAGGAAAAATTTAAGAGAAATTTTTACCCAATCATTTCAAGTAAATAAGTAGTTAAGCTACCGCGATGTATTTCTAGCTATGGGTGCCTATTTACTCCGACCAAAATAGGCTAAATGCAATCTAATGATTACCAATTTCGTTCACCATCAATTGATAACGTTAACTAGTAGGATACCACTCTTTTAACCCTAGTGTTTCACATCAGTAATAAGACTTAAAGAGCATTTACCATGGACAAAACCTCTAAGAAAAATGGTTTCATTAATGGAAAATGGTAATCTGTCTGAATGTTCTAATGCTCGTCTGAATGGATCTAATGTGGATCGTTTAACGTCAGAAAATTAAAAGAGCTTTTCATTTGGATACTGATTTTCTGTATCACAAAGCGAAATAAATTCCCTACTAGTATCGAAACCTAGATAAGCACCCAAATTCTTTTTGGCGATATTTTACA
>JAPDSC010012058.1:29014-57793 GCA_026290005.1 Latrodectus geometricus | reverse complement strand
AATTTTCGAAAGATAGTAAAATAAATTATGAATTAAAATTAATGTTTTTTATAATGTTGCAAAAATAATAATACAATAAATTATTGATAAAAATGTGTATAAATTATGATAATTTTTTATATATTTTAATAAAATTGGTTTTGAAAACCATATTTTATTATTTAGCAAATAATTTTAGTTGATAAGAGGTCAAGAACAGTGAAAAATATTTTCAATTTCTCTTAATTACGATACATTTTTACTAAGCAATAATTGCAATAAATATGTTGCTAATTGTTATCTCCAAATTTTCAGTGATACGTTATAATTGGTTATCATTATTAGGTATGAACTATTTTATTTATATAATGATACATTTCATCTTATTAACTATAAATAAAGACTTTATATAAAAGTTTACTTTAAATTAATTTAATACATTTTTCAGAATAATTTTAGGCTAGATTTAAATATGCTGTAACATTTGTGAAATGTAGAAAAACCTAAAATTCACTGAATATAATCTTTTGTTTTCGCTTCCCTGACGACAATATTTTTTTTATCTTTTTTTTTTCATAAATAAATCTTTACATGATTTACAAATTAGTTTAATTGTGTTTCTCTACACTCAAAAGATAATTATAGCTTTATAATTTTGGATGAATATATCTATGCAAAATCCTTAAGTAAATCATAATGTTCTTAAAATCTATGTTCCTTTTTCCGTATTTTAATAATTTTCTTCTGATGATAATATTAATATTAATTCAGTTGGCTTAATAATATGTTAAAGTAGTCTCTTAATTTTTACACATTTGACACAAGTTGTCATAATCAAGATTAAAAAAATTTCAATTATTTTAATGTAAGAATTAATCTTGCCTTTATTATTCAGATATAATACCATAAATGTAATTAATTTATATTATTTACCATGTCATATATAATAATAACTTTCAAAATCTCACTAAGTTTTCTAGATGAGTTAGTATATTTTTAATAGCATTGATATGGTCTAAGCACAGTGAGCCTTAAAATACCAAATATATTTGTGCAATATATTGTGTAATAAAACAATATTTACTTTTAAATAAGTTATATTAAATATTCCTGTAATAATTATGCATTGTTTATACAATCAGGTTTATTTGTTTTATATGCAATATTAATATTATATCTTTACATTTAAACAAAAATATCAAATTATAAAATTTTTATTTATCTACAATGATTTTGATTTAAATTTGTTAATATTTAGAATCATGTTGGAAAAAAATGCGTGAAGAACTGTCAAAGAAGTTTCTCGCTATTCTGAAATCACATAAAATTTTTCTCCCATTATCACCATATTAAATTTAGCATTTGCATTGTTGTTCTTGCAGCAGCATTTTTCATGTACTTTGTCTATTGCTGAGCTGTACAAATGAAATGTTTGTAATTTTGAAGCAACAACCAAGCAGAAGACTTCGAAATACTTTATTTGGCTTTGCCATCTCTATATGTATCATTTCAATTGGACATTACATTGTAAGGACAACCTTTATAACGTTTCTCAGTTATTTTTATTAGGGAATAAATATGATGGTCCTTACTTTAAAATTCTTACTTTTTCATATAAACAATTAATCTTCCAGTAACTGAACATTAAATTTAATATATATCAGCAACAATTGTTAACTTTAAAGCATTCAATTTTAAATTTAGTTAGATCACTTTAAATTTAATTCAATATTTTCAAATATTTATACTGTTCCAAAAATCTTTATAGTAATTTCAAATTTCCATAAATTATCGTAATTTATCTTAAAAATATTTCAAAATTTTATGTTTCCTGGAACAGTTAGACAAATATGATTATTGAAACTAATAAATCTACTAACCAAAATTCTTCATATTTGATTTCCTTGAAAATCCTATAGACAGAAATTCTTGTCTAAACGTTTCTAAGATTTTCTTGAACAGAAATCTTAATAGCTTTGTTTCAAAACAGCCACTAATCTTTACAGTAATAATAAATATTATATTCATCGCATATATGTACATATTTATATTTCTTTAACATATCAGTAGATAAAATTAAAGAAGTACTGACCAAAGTATTAAATTACAATTAAAACACGGAAATATTCTATTTTACACATTGACCAATATTCGTGTTTTAGCTAACACATTAAACAAAAATGCATTATTTTTTAATAGTATTACTTCTTCTGAATACACAAAAGTAATTTTCTTTGTATCACTGTAAGGAGACATTAAGAAAATACATTTTTAATTTAATATTCCATCCCTATTTCAAAAGGATACCTCTGAAAGAACGTAAGAAGAATATGCTTTATTTAAAATGCCATACAAATATGTTTCTCTTTTTATTTCAAAACATGTATTTAATACTTGTGATTAAAACATTAGTGGTTCCATTAAAATATCGTTCTTTTCAGATCTAAGATTTGTAGCACGTTCCCTTGATGCAAAAATAATTTAACATCTTAAAATCATTCTTTGTTAAACATTTATGAAAATTCTCAGAACAAAATACTTTGATAGGCATTTATGGTATAAATTGCAGTATAAAAAGAGCGACGTGTGTGAACCAGCTTTTCTAAAATGTAAACAGAGTGAAATGCAAAATTTATGGTAGCACGTGCAGCAGTTTGTTTAGATTGTAAATTCAAAATTCATGTGTAATTGTTTTCTTGAAGCTAAATGCATAAATTAAACTTCACTTACTAATAAAGACTTTGGATACTGAGATAGAGAACATTCTGTTTTTATTTTTAATTAATTGTATAGTTCTATAAGGAAAAAAACGATTAATGTATTTCCTTCATAACAATCAGCTAAATTACATTAATATCTGTAGTAGTATTTCGATATAAAATATTGTTAAACTATAAATTTATGTTCAAAGAATATTTTAATAGGGGATGCTCACTATACGTATTTTAGAGAGAAAATGTAATTTCAAAGAATGATCTTGTAATACAATCCTTATGATTAAAACATAACCTTTTTCTTTTTTTTTTTTTTTTTTTCTTTTTTTTTTTTTTGAATTCTAAATTTGGCTTGAACATTAATATTTTTCTTTAATAAAAAATTCTATTAAATTTTTAAATTTTAATTAAAATTTACCTAAATAAACATTCGACAAACTATTAAATTAGTATTTTTTTACATTAGATTAAGTTATGACAAGAACAACAAATTTAAGTTAGTAGAAAATAAAAGAAAACATTTCAAACACCTGCAACACTTTTCAAATATCCATTGAGTGCAGATCATAATTTTCAAGTATATTTCTTTATTAAACAGTTTGTACGTTTTGTTACTTATTCAAGTAAATTAATCTCAAATTGAATAGAAAATAAGTATTCTATAAAAAAATACTTTTACAAATATATATCTAACTAAATATATAAAATAATTTAAATTAATTTGAAGATTAAAATTATTTATTCTTATAAAAATAAATAAATATTATAAATGTTTTGGTTTTGATTATTGCTTTATGATATTTTAAAAGTTTTTTTCTGAATAATCAATCATACATAGAAATCAAATCAATTAAATACATTGATTATATTTAATTAGAATCTATTTAAGTTAATTTCTTATCAAGACATTGCTTCTCTAATGCATATATTATTACCTTTAATAATGTGATATATGAATATTCTACTTCTATTCATAGACCAATAAATTTCTATTCCATTCCTATACATCTTTTTTATGAGATACATTTTGATCAGATTTCTAGTTTATTGTCGATATTTTCTTGATCCACATATTGAATTCCTCTTTTTTTAACATAATTTTACACCAGTCGTTACCAAATTCTCGAGTAAAATTATAGACATATATGATACTTAAAAGATCTCTAATTAATATTATATCTACATTTTACTAAATTCTTTAATCCATTTTATCTTTATTTTCACTTTTTTGCGGGTAATCTTCATTAATTAATAAAATAACTATTTAAGAGACTGAGATGATCTAATCTAAATATAATACTACACATTATTACTATTAAGTATTTTTAACTTTTAAAAAATTATAAAATGGAAAGTACTTACTTGTATTTTGGTATTTATTAATAGAATATATAAATCCCAAAATGAGATCTCTCAAATAAAATATTAAAAATTTCTTTAAATTAAAGAGTTTTTATTCAAAGTATAGTTTAATTTGTAATAATAAAATTAAAATATATATACAACATTAGAATCGTTATTTATTTCTACAGACTGCAACAATGAAAATAATACTAAACATTATAGGTATTACCTTTTATGAATACATTTTAAATCTAATCAAGAAATTTTCTTTTCTGTTTCTTTGTGGAAAAAGTTTTCTTATGGAATTTGAGAGTCTGGAATTTTTTTAAAAGAAAAATAACAGCAAATTATATTCTTCACATATATTTAAACTTTCAATTAAAAAAAATTGTTGCTTTATACTATCTAAATAATATATATTTATTTAATAAATTTTGAGAATAAATTTTAATAGTTAATCATTGAATTCAATTCGCATTCTCTAACTCATTAAGTCTTTATTAATAAGGTGTAAGATCCATTTTATAATATTTTGGTGTAATATTAAGATATATTTCCAATTTTTTCGTTGTTAATAACCATCAATCTATTGATTATAACAATAATTGTACACTATTTTTGTGTTAGAATCAATAAATTCATAGTTATTCTACAGAGTATAGATTTTTAGGATTGTGTATGTGCATTTGAGCATACTATTTAATAACACCCAACATTCCCATCGTAATATTATCAAAATGATGTGTGAATTTATAAAGTTTTCAAGTAAAATTAAACATATATTTTATATAAATAATTTTTAGTCCCCTCTCAGGTATGGTATTACACTACATTATGGAATCCGATAAAAACAAATTTCAAAAAAAATTAAAAAATATTACAATCTTAATATAAAAGTTTGCTTTAGTACTTAACTTCTTAAATAATAAAATCTAATAGCTTTCATTTCTTGCAAAAAAATTTGCTTCTAAAATGATCGACATGAAAATGATTTAAATTATAAAATTATTTTTATAATTTAAACCACTTTATTAAAATTTTAAATTAATTATAAATTATAATTTTTACTTTATAACTGATTCAAATTAGAAATTGTTACTCCCTTTTTCACACATGTAGGTTACATTTTAAAGTAATAAGATATATTTGATGAGAATAGAGAGAATATATGATGTCCTATTTAAAAAATACTATAAATTCAAAAGTGACAGTGAAACAAATCTTCTAAATATGTGAATCTTAACTGTATGAGCAAAATTTCAAACTTGATTTACCAAAATAAATCTAATAAACAAAATTTATCTTGAAGTGCTTAAATTTTTTTTTCTTTCATGAATTTTTCTTAAATAATTTATAATATTAGTGAAATGTATAATATGAATTATAAATACTCACAGTAAAAACATTGAAATTTTTAGACACTACACTTAAAATAATGAAACTAATTAACTTTTTTTCTCTAATTTGAATAAAATAACAACTATTCGAAAAATATTTGGCAATTTCTTATTGATTTTTTTTAAATTAAAACTAAATAAAATGCATGTAATATATAGGTTAAATTTTAATGTATAATTATCTAAAAATAAATGACAAATGTTTTTTGATAAATAATTTAATTGGTTCAAAAACAGTAAAAAAACATTTGAAATATAATAACTAACTATTTCTGAAATTAAATAATATACACCAAAGTTTGTAATTTATTTGTAAAAGAATATTGAAGAGCATGTGCTTATTCAAATAACACCATAGCAAATATACTGATTTATGAAGCACTTCAGAAAATAATTTCAAAGAGGAAACATATATTTAATAAATAGAAAATAATTGAAATACATAAGATAACATTGTTTAAACTCTTAAAGTTTTGAAATATAAAAATTCGTATTTCCAATTATTACTAAACAATTTTAACTACACATTGAAATTAATTATGTGCCAATTTCAGTGGAGTTTTAATAATATTGACATGTTCAAGAAGCGAAAATATGTCACGAAATACGTTCCCTAAATTGAGAGTCAAATTTTCTAAGCACAAGTATCACTTAAAATTTACTTTCGAAATTATAATATCAAAAGGATATTTCTACATATTTGTTTTATACTAATTACAGAATTTTGGATTTTGATTTATGTCTTAATAATGGCCTCTTAATGGTAACAGCATTTGAAATGTCCTATTAATACAAAGATTTTACTGATGATTATTTAAAAGCTTATAAAACATTTATTATTACTGATAAATTTTAAATATTTGCATTTAAAATGAAATGCTTTTATGTCAGTAAAAAATAAAAATAAAAAATGCTCTCAAAAATTGAAGATTTACCGCAAAAACTTTATTAAAACTTTATTAATTTATTATTAAATAATAATTTTTTAAACGGCAATAAAAATACATTGTTTTTTTCAAATACCAGATAAGATGTTATAAAAGTTTGCAAAAAAATAAATAAAGTTTTGGTAAAAATAATATTTTTCTTTCTGTTTAAAAACTAAAGAAAGAACAAAAGAACGTGTAACGTAAAAATTAATGTGAAGAATTACAATTTGTACCACTTGATATTCTGGTATCATTAAGTGACATTTTCATAATTAATTAAATTTTCTACATAAACCCCTGTGAAAAATAAATCACAATATTTAAAGCAACCCTGAAGATACAAATTTAAAAGTTCTTGATCTTGATTAAATGCATAAATATGGTCAACCTCATGAGTGAAAATTGTTTTTCATTATTTTTATTTATTTCAGTTGAGTAAAATAACAAAAACTTAGAAACTTTTGCTAATGATCAAGAGTTTTGAATGAATACAATTTTTTTCCTAATTTAAAATTCTGTTTTAAATGACCTTATATTGTAAAGACTCTTAGAAGGACAATTTATATTATTTTGATATTAAATTTTGGTAATGAAAATATAACTTAAATAAACACATTTTTGATTATTCATGTATTTATTATTAGTTAATATTATATAATTGATTATTTATAAATTATCCCTCAAATTATTGAATATGAAACTAAAATAAAAGTTCATTTCTTTTTGTAGCAGCAAGATATTTTTTATTTTAGTGGAAGATAGAAGATGCATGTTCAACGGCGTATATTTTTCAAACAGAGGATTTGATTCTTGAAATTAAAAGCTTCAAGAATGTAATGTTTATGTGACAAAATATAAATTTAACTAATTAATCATTGCGTGCTGTGCGAGTAATGCACATAATAGAGGTAATCAGGCAAATTTTATCATCAAAATGATTCATTGTGTTATTATTCATTTGTTTTCTAAAGGCAAGGATATGTTAAAGTTAATTAATATGTTATACAACAGTATAAGGTTTTGGACACAAACAATTGTGTATCGTGTGAAAGTGTTTCATGCATGTGTTATTTGTTATTAACGTTCATTTGGTATTTGGTGCTGCAAAAAGAGGGGAGACAATATTTTACTTTCTATCTTATATATGATTTCCAATATTAAGTAATCGTTTTTAATTCATATGTTGCAAGGATATGGTAAGGAAAAAATTGAATCTGCTTGTTCAAACACTTACAGAGCAGAACTTTCTGTAACAAAATGTTTAAATCTGTAAAGATTTCTTAATATCATTTTAATAAATGATGGTTGGTATAGTAAAATTTTTATAATAAATAAAAATCCATTTTAGATCAGATATAATTCTAAAAGAGGTTATATTTTGTAAAAATTACTTTTACAAGTGATATATTTTCAAATGAAAAAATTCTTTTACAAATGATATATATTCCCCTTTTTGATATATGCTGAATAACGTCCTTAAGTAGGAATGCATAAATTCATGTCCTGTTTGAGTATATTTGCAACATAAAGAGGAGTACAATTGATTATTGCAAGAGATATCTCCCAGCAAAGCCATGCAATGTTAACATTGTAAATAATATTTATTTGAAAAAATATTGAAAAAACGTATTCCCCACTACCTTTCTTGATCACTTTAAATTACCTTAATTGCATCAAATTGTAAATTGGTATCATTTGTAAAAGTGTACTAAAGTCTGTAATAATTATGTAACTTGTAGAACAAAATTAGTGGTTTTGAGAAGAAAACCGATAAATGTCTGACATTGTTTTGGCTTCTAATACTACTTTCTAAAGTTCAGTAATTGAAATAGCTGTAAAAATGTTAACAATTTTGTATATTTAAACTTATCTAATTATAACATTAGAATAAACCATGTTTAAATGAAATGAATGATTAGCAAATAAAAACTTTTATTATAATTCACATTCTTAGCAGTATTTAAAGTACGATTTTATGCAATATTTTTATTTTATTTGACTCGTATTTAATGTTGTATTCTTCTGCAATAAATAATTTTTGATGTATAAAATTATTAAAATATTAATTAATTAAAAAGTAAAGTAATTTTGCTTTGTAAATACTTCAAGAATTGTTATAGAGAAAACATACAACAAATAAAATGTTGTTCAAAAAATTGCATTTATTATAGAACATGTTCATTTTGTAGCTTTAAGAGGCTAATAACTGATCTCGTTTTAGACGAATCCAACTGTAAGTTGGAAAATAATTTTCGATTTATTTACAATATATGATTGTGATAAGGATCTCGATTATTGCTTTTATTTATATTTATTTAGTTCCATTCATTTTGTTAACGTTTTTAACTGGTGATGAAAAATATTTGGACATTTGAAAGTAGTATTTCTCACCCATATATTTGCTTAAAGATATATCCTCTATATCATCAACAACAGAAAATAGTTTAATATAACGATGACAATACTTAATATTTATGAAGAAATTTGAAAATGCATAATTTAAACTTTTAACAGTCATAATTTTGATTAATTTTATAATTCCAACTTTAAAAATAATTATTATTAATTATCTATATAATTGCTAAATATATAAAATAAATTCTCTAAACTTATGCAATTAACAAAAATTATCTCAGTTCTATTTTGAAGAAATTACTGAATGTAATTAGTGCTTTAAATTGTTGTAACAAAACATAGCTTCGGATTCAGAAATTTCGCTGGTACTTAGCATTAGAAAACTAGTAGATTAAATATTTTTCCCTTGCGTCTATAACCAACAAATCAATCATATCTGACAAAATATGCTGTCAAAACTTTGAAAATAATTATACTTTACATAGAAAAATTGAAGCTTTAAATAAAGCATTATCATTATTTAAAGTATGAGAACTGCTACATATTTTCAATTTAAACATATTACAAAGATAATTTTAGATTAACCTCACGTTTTCTATCTTTGTAATTAAAAAATATAAACAAATTTATCTACTAAATATTTTTTTGTTGATTAATATTATTTATGAAAAAACATTTATTATTTTTTATTTCTTGTAAAATTTATCAAAAATTGTTTATTTATTAATATACTTTCAACATTATGAATTATTTTAACAAAGCGTATTTTTGAAGTTGAAAAATAATGGTATAATATTCAAATTATTTATCTGAAAGTTTTCACTTATATTTGGTGTCAAATGCCAGTTTAATTAGTAAATAAATTTTACAGAAATTTACATACAAACACAATAAACTATACCAATAGTATTATGAAAACAATTCTAGAAATAGATACATAAACTTTAAAAAAAATTAACATTCAATTCTGAAACTACCAAGAAAAAACATGTAATAACAATTAAAAATTGCATTAAAATTTATATTATACAAACTTAATTAAAAACAGAATCAAATGATTTTTCTGCATGCTGTAAATATAAAGAAACGTTAGAATGTTAATTATAATATTTAAGTAGAATTATTTTGCAATAAATGTAGAATTCAATGAAGATTTTTTAAAATTTTTATATTCTTAATTTCTAAGACACGTTAAAGTTATGTCTTAAGACTCATGTCAAGTTTATCATTTAATATTTAAGTAAATAAATAAAATTTGTATAGCATTTTACACTTATTTATCAAATATGATCAACTCAGTTAGACAAATTATATTTTGAAAGATTAAAAAAAATTGCAAAATTCTCTTACCTTTTAAATAAACATTCATTTGAAAAAAATTGTTTAAAATGATGATATAACCGTTACTAATATTAATAACCAGAAAATACTTAAATTATTTTAGTTTTATTAAATTATTTAGTATGCAAAAATAATAATTTTCCTATCATTGACGTGTTTTCGTTTTTATATGTGAACATCATGACATATAATATATTTATTTACACATAAAAAAATCAGCTTATTATTCATCATTTAAATTATATAATATAAGTTTTAGTTCTAGTGATTATTGAACAGAGAAATTATTGCCATTTTATTAAATTTATTTAAAAAATTTATGAAACGTTTTTAATGCTATTTAAAACGATTGTTAAATTTATTTTGCAAAAATAAATGTATTCTGAAACCTTTACGAACATTTGTAATAAAAATTTAATATAAAGTTATTTTAACCCATTTTATCCCACTGTCCTATCCGGAGGACAGCTGAAAAATAGCATGTAGAAATTAGTAGTTGTTTGTTGCGAATATTTTATCAGCTGGAACATGTAAAGTTATGTCTAAGCTTCTGTTAGCATGAGTTCTGTCTCGCCCGTCCGTCGCCTTCATCTGGAAACTTTGTTTTTTCCTGACATTAATGAGCGTCATATGTATCTGTTCTTTGCGATTGCAGAATTCCCTTTCAGTTTGTTTTAAACACTTGGCTGGTCAGTTTTTATGTGAGAGCAGTCTTCGTTTATAATCCTGCTGGTTGGTTAAAGCTTTATTGTTATTAGGTAAGTTGTAGCGCGTTAGTTTTTAACTGTCCTCCAAAAAGGACAGTGGGACGATAAGCATATAAATGATGAGATATTTCTAAATTTGTAACTAGAAGTTTAGAAAAAAAAATCTTCCCTACGTTTCTGCCCCTAAAGAGTGATGTCTGTGCAAAGGTTTTTGAAGTTAGAGGAAGCACTGGAACTATTAAATAGTTTAGATTCAGATGAGAGCGATGTTGAAATTGCTGTGTTACCACCAGATGCCAGTGAACTAACTGACGAAGATGAAGGGGACGACACCGAAGTAAATACTGGTGAGATTGTTGTAAATGACGTTCCTGGGACTCTGGAAGTCAGAGTTGGAGATAGTATTGAGACTGAAGCGTCCACAAGCGCTGGTGTTTCGACAACAAAGCGCAGACGAAAAGCTGAAAAGTATCAGTCATCTTGGATAAAGACGAAATCACCACAATATTCAAAATGGAAAACACAGGTTGATTCAACTGCAAATGACTTGCTCAAGCACATGGAAACTACATTGAAAGAAAAATCTCCAGTGGAACTTTTTGAGCAGTTTTATTCTAACGAAGTTTACGATCACATAGTAAAAGAAACTGTGCGATATGCAACAGATGTAAAAAACGAACATGATTTCTTGACCAGTGCTGACGAAATACGTGTTTTTTTAGGAATTTTGCTTCTAACTGGTTATCATTCAAATACCTGTGAACGTGACTACTGGTCAGATGCTGAAGACCTTGGAATTACCCTGGTGAAAAATGCAATGTCACGAAACCGTTTCCAAAAGTTGAAATCTTATTTACACTTTGTGGATAATAGTACCGTAAGTCAGCATCCCGAGGACCGATCGTTCAAGGTAAAACCTTTGTTTGCCATGCTCAATAATAATTTTATGAAGTTCGGACACTTCTCAGCAAATCTAAGCATTGATGAAATGATTATCATGTACTACGGTAGAAATAGTCTGAAACAGTTTATCCGAGGTAAGCCGATACGCTTTGGATATAAACTATGGGCTCTCTGTGGAAGCGAAGGATATTGTTACAACTTTTCCCTGTACTGCGGTAAGGAATTTCATGCAAGAAAAGATACTCCTCTTGGTACCCGTGTTGTGATGAAACTAATAGAGAACATTGGGAATCCTTCAGGTTACACTTTATACTTTGATAATTTTTTTACGAGCATTGATCTTTTGAAAAGTCTTGGTGAAAAGGGTTATCGAGCCACAGGAACCATACGAGAAAATCGGATAAACCGCGAATGCCCCTTAGAGGAACCTAAGTCCATGCGGAAGAAAGAAAGAGGCACGTGTGATTTTGCATATGACAAGAACTCCGAGATTCTCCTGGTGCGATGGAATGACAATAGTATTGTCACTACTGCTACAAATTTCAGCACTTTAGAACCATTCTTTGATGTGAAAAGGCGAGTAAAAGGACACAAAGATAAAATTAACGTGAAGATGCCTAATTTGATAAATTCGTACAACAAACATATGGGCGGGGTGGATCACCACGACTGGTTGGCTGGACTGTATGCCGTCAAGATACGTGGAAAAAAGTGGTACTGGCCACTTTTCATTCGTACACTGGACATGGCAGTGGTAAATGCATGGATAATGCACAAAGCTGTCAACAAAAGTGATGCCCTAAACTTGAAGGAGTTCCGAAGAGCTATAACAACGGTGTACCTAAAAAAGTCTACGAACAGAACAAAAGGTAGACCCAGAATATTCTATGCCTTCTAGTGCAGAAGACGACGTCCGCAAGGATGGTGTTGGCCATTTTCTGTTGAAGAGGGAGAAACAGCGCCGTTGTCAAAGAGAGGATTGCAAAGGGAAACCCAAAACATACTGTAAGAAATGTGATAAAACACTTTGTCAGGCTTGTTTTGGGCCTTTCCACCAAGTTTAGTATTATATTCAACTGAAAATTGAAATTTTATGTAAATAATGAAGTATTATTCGGATATTGTAAAAATTTGTAGTCGGAAATTGCTTTTCATTAATGAAAATAACACTGAGACATGTAAGTGCAAATTTTATCCCCTTTATCCCAGTGTCCTATTTAGAGGACGGGTCAGATTTCCTATATAATTTTTTTTTTTTACATTTTGTTATATTTAGTATATTTAGGTTTAATATACCTCAGAAAATATGATTATTCTCAAATTTGAACAAAATAAATAAATTGGGATAAAATGGGTTAAGAACTATTTATTTAATACTGTTTGACTTTTATAAATTTTTAGGCATTCATATTTTCTTGTTTCAATGAAAAATATTTTCTATTAGATTATTATAAGATATATAAAATAATTACATATCTTAGTTGATAAAATATTTAGATCTTTAATGAAATGTAAAATTTAAGAATTTAAACAGAATTATTTTAATGAAATTATTTACGTGATATAATTTGCCTAACATTATACACCTGTTACCTAAATATTTAATTTTATACCATATAAACAAATTATTAATCATTAATTTTTGCAGTGATATTTAAAGGATGCATTAGAAATATATAAAATATAAATATTTGCTGCAATCTTTTTTTAATTGAAACTTGTCTAATAATTTTCACTTAGAGCATATTTATGTTTAAAAGTTTAAACACATAACGTTTTTCTTTTCCAGAAAGCAAATAAAAACACGTTTTTATGAAATAAACAGATGTATTTTGCAGTTAATAAAAGGTGTCTTTCTATTTATATATTTTAAAAATCAAAAACAATATCTTAGAATAAACACTATTTCATAGATTATAATAACAATTTTTGACAAGTTAATTACATATTTTCTGGTATGTATCAAATTAGTATTTTGGAGAAATAATATTTTCAGATGATGTACATATGGAAAATATATCAGACATTAATTCCAGTAAATGAAATCTTACTGAATATTGTTCAATATATGTTGTGTTATTGTTCAATAAGTCATCATGTTTTGTAAATCAACGGCAAAATCTATTATTTTGGCCAGGAAATAGTTCCATTGAAAGCAATTCCATAATAAACTGAATTATTCGTAATGAACATGTTACGAAGGTAAAGGGTGAAACCATAATGACAATCTATTTTTATTTTCTACCATTTTCAAATAGGAATTATCATAATAATAATGTGGAACTTTCTAAATGTTTTCACTGTATTTTATTCCATAATACATTATATTATTGTATAAATTTCTAGTAAATTAAGAAAATATTATTAGACTCAAAGCTCGTATTTTAGTTAAAATTAACTTAAGAAGAACTAATTATAAAATGTTTCCTTATGAAAACGTAACACACGTATACAAAAGAAGTGAATATATTAATGTGTACTAAAATATTATTACATGTGAAAAGAATTATATGTGTAATTAATTTCAACATATAATATTTGTGTATTCACATATAAAATTAAAAATACAAGTGTAATATATATTTCGATTTATTCTTTTGTAGTTCTACAGCCATAAATCGAATTTCTTGGCTTTCTATGTTATAGAAATTCAAAAGTGTTTTTCCCGTATTAAATTTTCAATTTCTTATTTTTCCTTTTTCAGAATCTAAATGTGATATCAGTTTTGACTTAATTCTCTATGATTTTAAATTGGTTTCTTTTATAAATTTCTAATATTCTTTATTGCTTATATTCTGTATATTTTGAATTTTACTTTTATAAATCACATAATATTTTTTGTTAATTAATATTTACAGCTTTTGAATGCATATTATCACCACATATTATATTCAGACTAATTAAAAACTTTCTGAAATATTGATATTGTTTATCATACAGAAATGCATATATATATATATATATATATATATATATATATATATATATATAGTAAAAAAATTTGTAATTATATTATTTTGAATGAATAAAATGTTAAAATATTTATTGATTTAAGACTATATTTGCTAAATTGTTCAATATAATATTAATTAAATACGTTAAATGTGAAAATGAATAATGTGAAAAATGTCAAGAGAGATGAAAAATATAAAAAAAATCTGACACATTTTTAAATAAATCTCGTTTATTTCATTCAAATGTATTGTATTAGGGTGATCATTCCTTGACAATTTTGAATAATTAAGCATACTTCTTCTATATTTTTATTCAAAAATGACATACTACTTGAAATATTAATGACTAGTAGATGAAGCACTAAGTATATAATTGGAAATGTGTCAAAATAATTTACGCTTGATAGGAATTGTCAGATATGGAGGTGAATATTTTATCGGAATATGGAGGAATGTCAAATTGAGGATTCGGTTGGCACTTAGATTAGCGTGATGTTGTGATTGGATGATAGCAGCTGGAATGAGGTTTCTTGGGACATGAGCTGGCGTGACAAATAAGTCATTCAGTCATAATGACAGACGTTGCCATACATTTTCGGGTATTCTATGCTAATGTGCAATAATACATATTTCGCAGTGGCACAAGTATTCTAATATTAATTCTCTAGATTTAGGTGTGTATGTTGAGGAATAAACCCTGAAAATGTGTTTAATTATTTAATTTTTGTATAAGATTCACAAAATATTATGATTCGTTGTAAGTTATTTCCAGAGATGTTGTTTAATATTCGCAATCTTTTTACAATGCCATGAAAGATTGGCATATTGAACTTTTGACAGCAATTGTCTATATTCACGCTCAGAATCTGATTATCTAGTAGGGTTCTTCATGTCATGTTTCTGTAAAAATTAATAATCCAAATGCTTTAAAAAGGGATCAAATTAGAATTTTATAGGGAGATGTTTGAGTATTTTAATTTAATATTTATGAAACTATCAATTACATTTTATTGTTAAAACATCGGGTCTATAATTTAAGTGGATTGCATTTTTGCACTAATCTAATACCTCTTTGTGAAATTACGGTGCAAAAATGCAAATGTAAGGAATGAATGCCGTAAACGTTGAAATTAGATCACATTAAACCTGCTCTGAATTAAAACGTTATGAGGAAATGACATGCAATTACATGATAATTTGAAATTACTGAATATTTTAGATATTTTTAACAAATATTTATAATTTTATTATGTTAGATTTCTTTTGGAAGATTTTTGTAGGATTTTCATTTAATGTGAATGAATGAGCATTTTTAATTTATATTTGCATATTTTCATCCCTCTATTCGGCCTAAATCTAAAGCGTAAAACGGAATAATTTGTCTCTAAATAACGCATAAAGAAGGTAGTATGCTTTATCATAATTTTTAAGTAATTTTAAATTATAAGAATTTTAAACAATCATTTTTGGATTTTAAAATTCAAAATAACTAAATTTACCGCCTTAATAATTCCAAAAATATTTCAATTTTCCATAAATTTTTTACAGGCACTATAGAAAAATGGATGGATATAATAAATTGGGAAATAAATTATATTTATTACATTGAAATAAAATACCTGACCTTCGGTGGTTGTAATTTACTTTTTTATAGGATTTTATGGCTTAGTAATATTTAGAGTATAAATTCCTTATTATTTGCATGTAAGCTATGTTTAAAAAAACACATGTAAGTTTAATTAATATTTTAAAACACTTTAATCAAGTAATTAAGTATGATTTTATTTCAGGCCAAGTAATTATATTATTTATTAAAAAACAATATTCATTTTCATATTTTAAAAATTGATGGTTTTAATGCGATTCACTCACAGTGATTATTTTTAGAATACTAATCAAAAACTTTTGGTTTCTATTAACATCCATTTATGTTATTCCACATTATTTTCAAGGGGATTAAGAGATGGAACCTTTATTTATTGGTGCACCCACAGTGGGTGTGCCAGAAGTGGCTTTGCCTTAGTATTTATATAAGGTACCAAGAAGAAGACCTCCAAACTTGACAAGCAATCCCAAGAAGTATCATTTTTCATAGTGAAAATTGCGACCACTCTATATTTTTAAATTATTGATAAGCATTTAATTACTCAATGGTAATTGTCTTGAAATTAGAAATTGTCATTTCTTTCTGCCAAATTCTCTGGCATCCACCCATTAATACTTATAGTGCTCTTCAAGTTTTCCTACTGGAATTAAAAATACCTTCTTTTATCTGATTTTTCATACAAATGATTCTCTCTCAGTAGATTTAATAGTTCTCTGAGTCATAAAATATTTTTAAGCGTTCAGTATTTTGATTATTTTAGATATGTTCAAAGAATATATTAGTTGAGAGAAATTATGACGAGATAAGTAAAATATTTATTAATGCAAAAGTTTTTCAGAGAAAATTTGAATTATTTTTCCTTACAAAGTGTATGTCAACAGGGTACTGATTTTAATTTATTTTCTCATGGAGCTCCACAAAGTTCTTTAGAATGTAGTGATTTTATGTATTAAAACATTATTATAGCAAATAATTGAAAACACTTTTAGAGAAATACGTGTTACAGCAAGCAAATAACATATGAAGCAATAAACTAGAACATAAATATAAACGTATTCTGCTCACATGTTCATTGAGATTCCCATCAGTTTTAAAGTGTATTATTTCTTGTACCCAGAGACATCGTATCGTTTCAGGTAACTAACTTTATTAAAGTTCAAGGTTTCGTGTGTCATTTCAAATGAATAGTCCAATCCTTTTTCTTTTGTCGACAAAGAAAAAAACTATTATTCTTTATTGATTAATTTTATTTTTTCATTTCTGTTATACATCTAAAAATAAACATTCAGAATCCTTTTCATTTCCAATTTCTAAAATCTTTGTTTTTTATAAAATTTGAAATTAAAAGTATTTTCGGTTGCTTAGAACTCAGCTTATTATTTTTTCATTGTGAATATAATTAAGTAAATTACTTCATTGATTGTTAAAAATGTTTTATACTATAAAGTATGGATTTTGTACAACATTCTTTTTTTCGATAATCAATAAAAACATTTAGATTTTTTTGATTTTTTTCATACACCATGTGCAGAAATTTAACATAAAGTTCCAAACGTCATAGTTAATATGCTATCCAAGGAAACCACTATGTGAAGTATGAAAGATAAGTCAATGATTTTCTTCACGAGGCTTAATGCTGAATTATCATTTATAAATGCACTAAGAAAATGTTTGCGTTTATAAAAAATATGTTTTTATATTCCATAATACAATGCATTAAACAAAAGTATTTCATAGAATATAAGTTAAACTTATTATACATTAGTTTTTAATTTTCAATGATATTTCCATCTACCAATTTTTTTTCTTTAGAAATTGCAAAATCTTAAGGAAAAGTAATAAAATATTTTGAATTTTAGATATTATAGAGGCATATAATACAATCAGGAAAATTACTAATTAATAATGGTAGTTAAGCATTACTTTGATTATAAAAAAAATTATTTATTGAAATAATAAAATATGATATACCATGAAAAATATTTCAGACTATTTATGACAAGGTAATTGATTGTTTATGGAAACAAAACATACAAATGCCAAGTATTTTCAATATCATTCAATCATGAAACTTTCGATCAATAAAATATTAAACACATCAAAGTTCTTGCTATAATAAATCATTGAATCCAATAATTAATGGATTATTTTAAATGTGGCTTACAAAAATTCAAAAACGTTTTCATAAACTATAACATAGAAACTTCGAAAATTAAATATTTAACATTTTTTAAACTGAATAAGTAATAGAGACATCTTCATTAATTTGATATATGATATTAAAGGCAAATTATTAAAATTAATATGATAAAATGTTATTTATCTGTTTGGTCCTAATCTATACTTTTTGGTTTACAAAAATATTTACTCATAATAACAGTTTGTTAAAAATATGTTTTCTGTGGACTGTTTTAATAGATAGCTGATAATTCGATTATTGCTTCGAAGTAAGTATTCACAGGAAAATGACAATAATGGAAACCACAATCCTCTTTCTTTTTTGGTTTACAAAAAATTACTAAGATACATCATGACAAAATTTTTATTAACATGGCTTTTCGTTTTTTAAGAATAATACTTTCAAATTTTAGTTGAAAAAGTGTTATCTTTCGATGTGAGCTAGAAAGGACATAAAATGTTTTAAGATGTTATAGATGTAGACTATTTAGAAGATCTGAAATTATAGAACCCTCTAGGCAACCGTACTTTCGAATGCAAAGCAGTGGCTGAAAAGATAATCTAACTAATCTCTATGCAATGATTAAGCCAAATGCACTCATAGAACTCATCGATATTCGATTCTAATATTTATTACAGATGTTATGTATAGACACATGTCATGTGTTTAATTTATTCAATCAATGCAGATGAGTTCTTCAATGTTGAAAATTGTATCTAAATTCTCTGAAACATTTAATTTTTTACCTATATTTTAGAAAATTATTTATAATTAACATTATTCATTAACTTAAAAATTTTTCATTTGTTTTAAATGATCTTAAATTATTTAAAAACACATTTTAGAAGGCGCGAAAATTCTCATGAATAATTGTGAATGTTTATAATCATATTAATTACTGATAATTTATTAATGAATAATAATCATTAAGTGGCACAGGGATAAGATTTTAAAAACAAATTATATATAAAATACAAATTTTATATAAAAATGAAAGATACCACATATATGGTAACTTTTGAATTATATATCTAAAGTAGGAAAATCAAAATCGCGCGCGGTAGCTTTTGTAAAAATATTATTTTTTCCAAATGCAGGCAAACGATTTTCTGAATATATTTATTTGCTAGAAATTTATGTCTACTTTTTTTTTACAATGAAACATATATCATTGTTCCTTTACTTCATCTCAAAATCATTCCCAAAAAACTTAATTCAAAGTATAGCTAGCCAGAAACAAGACTTTTTTAATGCATATATAATAATTAATATACATATATTTATAGTGATAGGCATATAAGGAAAATAATCAAGTATTACACAATTTAACTGAAATTTATTATTTTAATATATTATTCAAAATAAAAATAATAACACTTTCTGACTTCAACATGATGTTGAAAGTTCATTTTATTTAATTTTTTACAAAATTTATAATTAATAAATAAGAAACTATAGTACAGGGGTAACCAAGACGTCGACCGCGAAGACATTTTAGGTAGTCCACGCAACCATCTCGATAATAAACTTGGATATTGAAAATTTAATTTATGATTTATGACATAGAATCAATGAATTATTTAAAATAAAAATTTACTACAGTTTACGCTTTAAAACCTAAATCTGACTGTGCGAATATTTACTATTTAAAGATTTACGATTTAAAACCTAAAAAGGACATTATGAGTGCGATTAAAACATTTAAAAAAACTAAGGAAAAGTAAAGTATGCATCTCAATTAAGAAAACATGAATTGAGAAACTTCAAAAACATAGATGAAAAGTGCATCCATAATCCAAACCGAGACTTCAAAGATTTCGTTTAATACTTACTTGTTTTGTTTGAAGAATTTGAAAGAAGATTCGCTGATTTAATTAGGTTTTTTAATTAGGACATTTTAGGTAGTCCCCGCGACCATCCCGATAATGACCTCGGATATTAACAATTTAATTTATGACTTATGACATAGATTTAGCGAATAATTTAAAATAAAAAAGTTACTACAGTCTACGCTTTAAAATCTAAAACAAACTGAGCAAAGATTTACGATTTAAAGACTTATGATTAAAGGTTTACGATTTATATAAAACCTAAAATGGACATGATGAGCGCAATTAAAACATTCAAAGGAACTATAGAAATGTATACATCTTAATTAAGACTTAATTAAGACAGCTTAATACTTACTTGTTTAAGAATTTGAAAGAAGATTCGCTGACTTAATTAGGTTGAAAGAAATACTCAATTTTATGATATTTCCATTTAATGAAAATTTCAACGTTGATGGAGTATCTGAAAAAATAGGACATTTAATAGATATCACATCAGTCACGGTCGAGGAAGAAATTATTAAATTAAGATGCGATATATTTCTTAAATCCAGAACATATTTAGCGATACTGATTTTTGGAAATTAATTTCTGAGGAAACGTTTCCAAATATTTAGAAATTGATTTTGTATTTGAAATCATACTTTGGATCGAGGTATCTTTACGAATATGCTTTTTCAACCATGAACAGAAAACAAAAATTGATCGCATTTAATGGATGAACATTTAATTTCGTGTTTATGCATTGCAATAAGCTCGTACCAGCCACAATATGATAAACTTGTCGCTTTCTGGCTAGCTATACTTTGAACAGTGACAAATTTTAACTAAACGATGTGAATAGGATGGTCAGTTTTTGATAGATGAATACTTTGATTAATTTCGTCAGTAAATTTTTATTTTGTAAATATTAATATTAACATTTTTTTTAGAGAAAATACATAATTTATCATTTTTTATTGGTACCGAAAATAAATATGTATGTTAATTTAGCTCTGCCATTGGTAGACCGCCTTCGATTTTTAAATGTGGTGTAGATCATGGATCCCAAAAGTTTGGCCATCCCTCCTATAGTATATATGATAAGATTAAGAAAATTAGAATAAATTACTTTAATTCACTATGTAAACTAATTTATTTTAAATTTTTATATATAAAAGTAATATTTAAATAAAAATATTAAAGTAATATTTATGTAACTAAATTTCTATAATCACTTATCATGAAAAACATTTTTCTTATCATGATTTTTGATATCCTTAAAAACTTTGATTTTATATGGTATTTGAACATGTTCCGAGGACACTTTTCAATCTTAATTTGCAGCATAGAATTTTTCATTGTTGATTTTAAGTAAATATTAGTACTTTTCTTTATTTTTAAAACTACACAATCAATAAATTAACAAAGAAACATAAAATTCTATGTTGTTAAAGATTATAAAAAGTTATATTATTTATAAATGTCAAATAATTTACTACAAATATACCACGCAATCAGACCAACATACGCAAACGAAAAAAATCATATTCTTTGAATCAACCACTTGTTTTCTTCATGAAAAATGAAAAACATTTTTTAATTGAAAAACCTGATAGAGTCATAATTTAGCTTTTCAACAATTTGAAGTGTTAATTTAATTTTCGGATCACCATGTCTCAGTTATAATGCCATTTTTCAGGAAGAAATATTTCAGATCCCATCCTCACCACTGTTGAATAATGTCTGATGAATGTCTTATTCTACCTTGTTTGAACAACTTTCGGTTTCGGAGCTTGTAAACTTTCCTAGATCTCCTTCTTTGCAACACACAACTAAAGTCCACTATTTATGAAAATTATTACCAGATGATAATTCCTGTATTCGATATTAATGTTTAACACTGACATTGGAAAATATGCTGTCTACTACTACTATTAATGATTAGATCATTAACTAAAATATCTCGGCAGTGCAATTTGAATATTTAAAACATGTTGTAAAGTGAACTTTTTATATTATTAAATGTGATCCAAACTATTCTCAAACTTTTAGTGATGTATTTGAATTATAACATATTAAAAAGTTAATATTTTTCAAAACTAATATTCTAACATAATACTTTAAAAATGATAAATAATTTAGGAAATATAAATATTTACGAAAGATAAATATCAAATTGAATTGTATTCAAAAGGGGTGAAAACTTCAAAGACTAAGTTTTTTATTATAAAGATAAGTAAGAAGCACAAATATTTTCTGATTATAATATTAACGTTAAGGGTTTCCCTATATATTTAACATAAAATGAGATTAAAATTTAGCTAATGTTTTTACATGGGTGTATTTGAATTCTTATATATATAAAGTGAACAGAAATTTATGTAATGAATTCAAATATAAGTTATTCGTTCAAAACTATAAGCAATATCACGCTCAACTACACAAAATCACTTTATCATAAACTACTTTCTAAATTCCTATAAATTACATTCCATTGTTTGCTTAAAAGTATAACTATTTAATATTAAGAGATAACTTAAAAGTGAATTTCTAACAAATGAAATTAATTCCTATACTAAACATAATTAATTTGAATTCAAAAATGTTTATCTTTTAAATTAAAAATCTACACAAATTCTTAAATTATACTATTCTGCGAGGAGTACGAAATACAATTCTTTCTAGAACATTTCATTGAAAGTAAGAGAGTATAAATCGTCTTGTTGACTTTGAAAGATTGAGTGCTGAGCTCTCTCTTTCAACATTAAGTATAAATAATTTCTCCCGTTAATGTTACACGAATGAAATGGAAAAACCTTGCTATAGCTATATTATGCACATTTTCTCAAATGGCTGTTTTAAGAGAAATTCGTATTACGACATGCACATGACATGAAACTAGAATTGCTTATCATTAGCGATTTGCGAAGAAATTTTGTGTCTTTACATTCCTAATATTTTTCTTTAATCAGAGTGAGATATTAACTTATCTTACATTATACTGGATCTCACTTTGATAAAAGTTTCGATATTAATATTTCTTTATAAGAACTTTGTACTTTGTATTTAAAATGATGGATTGTTTTGTTTTTATTATTTTCGCTTTAAGGGATTAATTGGAAAATTATACAATTCCAATTATTAAAAACATCTTTAAACTTGAAATATAACATTTAAATGTCTAAAGCCATTAGAAAATGGGCAAGTATCATAATAGGGATGACAAACAGGCCAAATTGTAATATTGTCAAATGTATAGAAATTTAATGCATTTTTGGTAGTTTGTTTTGAATTCAGTTGGCTTTTGTCAAATTGTTTTAACATGATTATTGGTATCAGAAACAAACAAACAACATGCAGTAATAGCAGAATCTTATATCATTGTGGAAATCTTAATTTTATTTCAAGGTGTTTACTCTGTAAATTGTTAATTTTGAATTAAGGAAATATCAAAATATCCATTTGAGTAGAGAAAATTAGATTAGTATTTACGCAAACAAGAAAAAATGCCATATAACATAGTACATGATATTTTTTGTTTTAATAACAATTATTAATTCATATTAAATTATAATTCTAGACTGTAATTCAATATGAATCATAATCATGCATAAAAGCTATCAGGTAAATTTTCATCTTCTACACTCTAATGAAATAATATACACTATCATCAGAATCATTATCCTCTCATCATCAGTAAGCTAATTATCTATATAAATCGGTTTTCAACAATCATCATAATTTTAGTTCAATAATCTAAATTAATATTTCTTTTTTTATGGCATTGAGTCAGAAATAGTAACATTTTTGTCTCGTTTTCTAAAAGTTGTATTAGTTTGAAATAGTAACTCTTTCTCACTGTCAATCAGTTGTTCTTTACTTTAATTTATCAATCTTTTTTCTGTTTTGTTTGCAAATAAAAATTGCTTCTAATATTGAATACCATTACATATTCATTTCACTTTTTAACATTATTATGAAGATGAATTTCCATTTTCTACAGATTTTCTTCTTATAAAAAGTTTTAGAAAAATATATTTATACCTAACTATAATTTACGTTGATTAGTATGCTTAACTATAAAATACATAAATATTTGTTAATATCTATGCATGATTTAGGAAAGTAACTAATTACAGAAAATAATGAATTTCAAACTGGAAACTGCCTTAATATGCAAACTTTGTCTACTATGAATCATCCATATGTAATCAAGATACTTATTTCAATATGGTGGTTATTTTTAAATAATAAACACAGATAACTCAATCTTTGTTGAAAGAGATAACTTCATTTCTATCCCACAATATTTTAATTATCTTCCCACAACTTGCTATACAGTGATTCTATGCCAACTTACAATCAGTGGTTACTTTTCCTAACTAAATTAATTCGTATCTTTTGTTATTGATGAACAATAATTTAATTTCTATATTCACTTACTTTTTATAATGAATTTAAATGACTCGTGAATAATTTACTTCTGTAAATATAAGACTGTAATGGCTATTTTAGGGTGAAAGCCGAACCTTTAATTTGCAACGTTGTAAATGATGTTTTTTCTTCTGAAAAAAACCTATGTTCAATGTAAAATTCAATTAAAATGTCTGATTATTCTTAGTCAGAGACAATTATTACTACATTTAAAAAATTTTTTCTGTTTATTTAAGTTTTTATAAACAAAAAACGTGTTTTATCTCTGTATTAAATGCAAATAATCTATAAATTCTATGTGAATAAATTTATATAAAAATCTGATTGTTTGTATTATTTCAAAGGTTTAAAATTTGACGCATTTTTTGGTGTTCAATAACAAAATAATGAAAAGAAATTTTGATTGTGTACGGCAATTTTTTCAATATTCAAACAGAAACTAACAGTCACAAAATTCGCCATTTAACGATAAAAATAATTAATAATAATAAATTCGTAATGATAAAACATTATTCACTGAGGAATCTATTAATTTAAGCCAATTTTAAAATATTTATAGGGCAAAAAAAGACATGGCTAGTATAAAAGAAAGTTTATATTAATTACTATGAATGAATCATTTATGTTTACTCTTGTTGTGGTTCTTGTTGATGACACTTTGGCAACGCCAAGCTCGCCCGTCAGAGAAACTAGGCGAATGAAGTCAGAGAGGGAGCGCCTTCTGTTTTTTAATAGACCGAAGGTGGAAGTTCGACTTTTGGCTCATAGATGGCAGCACCATCAGAATTCTCCAATTTAGAGATTGAAACCAGTGAAGACCCAAAGCCTGGCTCCAACCCAGGTATTAATTTGTAATTGGAACATGGAGGACATTGTGACCCGACGAATTTAACGTGCCCCAATGTTTACTATTTATTTCTTTTAACATGAATGACTAGTCCCTTGTAAAAAGTGTAATGAAATTCTGCATTTTATTATTAATATAAGATTTTTAAAGAAGTGAAAAGTAAATTGTTAAGCGCATAAGCATATATTAAGTCTCTATAGCATCAAATAAAATTAGCATCCATAGCAAATTTTCTCCCATGAAATAATTAATTTCAAAAAAACTCATTTTATATTTTTAACAAAATTTGTAAATTTTTGTGTAGTGATGAGCAATTTAATATGACAAAGGTAATAAAATTCTAAATAAATATTTTTTTCTGAAAATCATTTTCATAATATGCTAGAAAATTTTACATTTTTTAAAAAATATATTTAGAATGTCATTCATATTTAGTTCAAAAGATTATAATTAGTTAGTTTAAAAATTTATGTTTCAGTAGTTTATTACATTATCTCTTTACAATCCCATTCCAGCAGAATAATTTTTAAGACATAGAACAATAAAATTGAATCCACAAACCTTTGTGTGTGTATGTGCAAAAATACACGTTATAAAATGAATTAGGAAGCTATAATCATGAACAATATTTTTCGGCTTGAAAACAATTTTTTTGGAAAAGATATTTCAAGTGTTATGGATCAACTTTTCTTTACATCACACAATTTTTATCACTTTTCCTACATAAGTTTAAACTATAACTAAAAACTGTGCTTTTCATAAATACTCTAGAAAAAGTAGTTTACTTCTTAAGATAACTCTTCTCTATTTAATCCAGAGAAGAACTAAGCAAAAAAAGAATTTAATGGGTAAAGCAAATATACTGAGCCCTAATTGCTTCACGAAGTCATTTACGCTGGCATAGACATACCACTTTGGTTTATTACTAACGCGTGTCGACATAAAAGGTTAAGACATCCGCATCTGGGTACTAATGATTATTAATTACGTTGGGTTAGACATAAACAAGAAAATTACACTATTTTTAAGCGTTTCAATTGCAGCATACCTTAAAGTTTAGTTATTGTTCAATAAAATGCAAACTAATTTTGTTTTAAAAATAAAAAATAATATTGAAATAAATTCTTCATAGAAATAAATGTAAAATAAAGGAAATAAAATTCTAAAACTAATCCAATGAATGAATAAAAACGATTAGAATATAAAACAATTTAATGCATTTTAACAATTTAAATTCTCAGTACTTTGAAATTTTTAAGATAATGCATTCTCTCAAATTTTTAGTATTTAAAAGTAAATATTTCTAACTAATATAAGAAGGAATCATAATAAGTAAAATAATTACCTTCTCAAATAATTATAAAATTGAATAACTGATAAAAGTATTAAAATAATTTTAATTTCATAAAAATTTTGGTAACAAATTTTTTTTTTATTTAATATTAATTTGAATATTAAAAATAAGCACTAAAATACAAAAATCTAAAATATATTTATGCGTGAGACTCATTTAATTATATCTGAGACATCATCACAGATTAAAAAAAATAAACATTAATTATGAGTAAGCATTTTATGATACTTAAATTATGATAAAATGAGTAACATATATTTTAACAGGATAATTTTATAAAGTAAAATTAGGTCTTGGTTTTTATGTTATGTAAATGACATTTTTGTTTAAAAATTGGATATTAAACTCCCATGGTATCTAATTCAAAAAAATCTGAGATAATTTCAGCTGGCTACCTACACCTTCTTTCACATAACATGGTCTAGAGACCCTCAACCTTCTCTACATCTCTTGCATGAGTGAGAAACACTATCTGAAAATATACTCGCATATAATGATATGCCAGCTCAGTTTCAGATATAAAAAGTTAATACTTAAGGAGAGGTGTTATAATTGTAATTACATAAAAACTAAAAAATAATTTCAGTAAAAAATATTTGTTTAAATTTTGTAATTTAAATTAATAAGAAACCTTAAATACACAGTTTATTTACACAAGTGAGATAATATTAATAATATTAGGTTGAGGAAAAAGTAATCCATTATTTTTTTGGTAGACGTTTGTAGTGATTGAAATCTCGGGAGGTATCTATCAAACAATTTCAGATTTATGCTCGTTGGAAAGGTGACATTTGACACTAAAATATCCTCTTGCGATTTTTTGTTTGATTAATTCAGTTACGAGTACAAGGTTTTAAAAATGGAAGACAACAAACAGAAAATTCGATACATTTTCGTTTTTCTCTTGTAACGGCGAAAAAGATAGCCGGGTGGCTAAAATTGTGAAAGGTGTTTATCGTCCTATATAAAACTGTAACAACCAGTTAAGTACAATTTTTGTTTCGTCGATTCCATTCGAGTATTTTTGATGTTAAAGATGTACCTCGCATGTGGATACAGCATCGTCGAAAATGTCTATAAAATATCAAAAATGATCGAAGTTAACCGCATGTCAGCAGTCGTAACGCGCGAGACCTAAAAATCTACATGAAAGCAGTTTTAAACCTTTTTACAAAGGGAATCCAAGAGAAGTTACATAAAGTTCACGTAAAAATAATGGATTTTTTTTCCCAAACCTAATATTAAAATTATTCGAAATCATTAAAATGCTTTTGAAGATCGGTAAATGCCATCTTCTCATTGGTTTAATGATTTTCATTCTAGAAATTTTCTTTTGGTGTTTATAAAATGTTTACTTCCATAACTAAACACTCGCATTCCATAAGCATTTTTTTAATTTGAATAATTTTACATAATTATATAATTTGAGTTTAGAATTTCACTTTTAACCCTTTATAGTCAACAATTTTTTTCACGTAAGGAAAGAATTTTTTTCTCCTTACGTAAAAACAACACTTTCTGCTTCTGGCAGATACAAATGCGCTAAAAACGTCACAATCAGCTATTGTGGAATAACTCACTAGCTACTGAGGCAAAATGATTCCTATAGGTATGCGCCGAACTCGGCTCATCTGACGTTAAAGGGTTATCAGCTACAATTGCATGACGAGGACTTAAGCAAAATATAAGCATTAAATAGGGGTCGAAGGTCTATTAAGGCGTACATGTGTGTCGTAAGACAAAAGATCCAAAATTGCTGTGTGTATAATTAGCTCGATTAAATAGTTTATAGACATTCAACTTTTAATGACAGAATAATAGACCAATTTAATTTGCATACATAATTTCTATGTGATCCTGGAAATAGGTCGTTAATTTGAACAACTTTCCTTAGGAAATTGGATTTTAACTCAGCTTATTTAATA
>JAPDSC010012058.1:12857-28614 GCA_026290005.1 Latrodectus geometricus | reverse complement strand
GAACAACTTTCCTTAGGAAATTGGATTTTAACTCAGCTTATTTAATATTTTTCATAAAAATTCCAAGAAACCTGATTTGATTTCATTCATTAGTTGAATTAACTAGGATAAACAAGACTCAGAGTTTGATGGGGCGTGTCTACTTTTATTATTAAAAAAATTAATGTGAGAGGAATGTGGTTCGTAGCATTTATTACAGTGATTCCAGGCTCAACATAATTATTTGATACATTCAGTCTTTACATCCTGGGAACGTCTTAGAAAAATTGTTAGCTGGCCGAATGGTTTCCCGGAAGTCTTAGCATTAAATTGCGCAATTTTATCATTGGACACTACTTAATATTTTGTCTTTCCTTACATTTTAGACATATTGGTACCAGCCAGCACATTTCAGAGCAATAATTGAAACTCTGACAGTTACATCACAGAATTCGGTTCTCTGTAGTGCTCAAGCATAATACAAGAGATGAAGCATAGTGATCTAAGCTTGTAAATATCTGATGACGCAAATACAACTTTACATTTACCAACAACTTTAAATTACATTTTTACATTTAACCTTTTTCTTGAAAAGTCTTCAGCTATTTCAGAGGGTTTGACAGAGAGAGAGATAATCCTCGAATTAAATAATTTTTGGTGTTTCCAACTTTTCCTTTCAGGAGGAGGTAATGCGAAGGAAGCTTCAGGAGGAGGCATCTTGAGCACTTATTATTAGTCGTTAATCTATGAGTGTGATTTGCTAAGAAACTGTTAAATATCATTGCTAAATTTAAAAACTTTTCAAATTCATAAAATGAACTTATTTGTTAAATGTTATCAAAGAGATAAATAGTGTCGTCAAATGTTGGGGAAAATTCACTATGAAATCAAATAAATTATATCTTCATGCAAACAAATTCTTCTTACGGATGAAACTTAATTACAAGTTGATTTTTGTCTTCCACAAGGTTAATATAAAAAAAATAAATTTTTTTTAATGTATTAGCTCTTCTATCATTGCTTTTAAAAGTGTAATTATTTTAATTTTAATGACTGTTGATTTAAACATACATTAATTAACTCAACACACCTTGGTTGTATTGCAAATTCTTCACTCATTTTAACTATCAAATAGTAAAAGACTCATTTTTACACACTTTTTTAAACATGAGGTTTTATCTTTTTAGCCCACATTTAGAATCGTAATTTAAACCATAAAAATAAACCATTTAAAATATTTCAGAAAAATAAATTTTTGGAAATTATCAGACATTAGACAAAAATACATATACTTTGCAAATTAATATTCATAAAAGCATTGTAATTCTTCATAACAAAAAATGTTTCTAGAATCACTGTAGTAATTTATTAACATGGATACTTTTCAAAATAATTTGAAAAGTATTTATGAATTTTGAAATAAATGAAATATGTATTTCGAAATTCCAGTACTTCCAATTTTTCATGTAATAAGCATTAATCATTCTGATTGCCAGAGGATTATACAATCTGTGTTCTCTAAGATATATTTACATTAATAATATTCATGGAAACATTATACAATGTAACAAGTACAATATTCTAAAGTACAAACTATTGAATAATTTTAACTAAATCATGAATTCAAATATTTACATATTTAATTAAGAAAATGTTCTTAATTTGTCAATAATACATAACTTTATAATATTTTAAACAGATTTAAAAATATGAGGCAAAATAAATTACCTTTGAAGAAGAAAATTTTCAACCGTTCACTCTAAATTAAGTGACTTCCTCTTTTCAATAAATGTGGTTTCCCTCGGATAAAACAACAATATTTAAGTTCATATGAAACCATTTTCTTTTGTCTCATAATATCATTTTTTTATTCCAAAAATAAAAGATTGAAAAAAAATTAATGTATTGCAAGTAATGTTATAATATTAAATTTATTATATCAATACACTGTTAAAAAACTCATTAGAATAATGAAAACGTTTATTTTATGTACATTAACAGAGTTTAATAGTTTTGTTTTTCAGTTTATGACTTCATAAAAATGCCATTAAATTACCAAATCTAATTTCTTAAGTGACTTAAATGATATAAATAACACATTTCCATTTCTTACATAAATATTGTACAAAAATATTTTATCTATAAAAGACCCATTTTAAAAGATTATAAAATGGTAAAGCAAATATTTTTGAGGAAAATGAGGGTAAGTTAAACATTAATTTAATTAATTTAAATGCATTTATTTTACAAGTTTTAGTTAAATAAAATGCCTTTCTTTAAATTACAATGATATATCATCATTTTTTTTATTAATTTCATACTATAATAATTTTTTATAAAGTTTTTCTGTAAAAAATAAATTTTAAATGGTTATAATATATACTTTGTTTTAATATAAAAATATTTAAATTTTTAAACGGAAAACAATAATTTCTTTCTTTCATTAATTATCAAAAGAATTCTGTATATAAATATATAATATTTTTATATTAATTTCATAAAAAATTAAAAGATAAAAATTGGGGAAATTGATATTCTAAAAAAAAAATAATAATATTGAAAATTTTGACTTTTTTTCTTATGTGATACATATTTTTCTTCATAACTGCAAACCTTGTATCTGTTACAATTAAAAACAAAATAAGTATTCTGATAAATAAACAACATATATGATTTTTTAGAAGCTATATGCGATTGTTTACTCAGATTATTATACATAGTAGAAGATTATCTAAAAGAAGTGATTTTAATCATCAGTGATGTCTCAAACTACCACACCATAGAGCTATTGTCATGCATATAAAAACACTTTACCCCCCTCCAAGTTCCGCAATGCATTACCATTACAACTTCTGCAAAAATAAGAATTGTTGTTATCTTTAACTAATAATCTCACTAGCAGTATAATAATTCATTGTGATGCTTGTGCAGCTGTAAAATAGGAGAGATAAAGTAATAAAGACAAGGCATGTCCGTCTTATGTGTCATAATGCATTACCATTTGCATATTAAGTAATCAATAAACTCCTGTGCAATTACTTTGTCATCAATTATTATCTTACTCCCTAAAACAGCGATATGGTAAAATATAATATTTTTATTCTAAAAATCAGATTTATTTATTTAATAACACAATACTTCTTATGTAAATTTCTTAATTCAAACACTGATTGTAAACATAAACTTATTTTAATTGAGGAATTCAAAAATACACTTACTTCAAAGAAGGCATAATTTGTAATATTCTAATATCTAGACAATAAAATATAGGCATTAATAAAAGGAGATATTTAGAAACTCAATCAACAGTTTACCGAATAATGCATCTGAGATTGATGGGCTAAAATGCTTTATATTACAATGAAAATATGATCAAAACAAAATATTTGACTCTAAAGGCAATTTTTAATGTTTTATTTTCTGATTGTTATCAATACAAAATGTGATCAATAAAAATATTTAATGGTAATAAAGCAATTTTATTGCTCTTATTTTTACTCAATGATCATAAGCAATATGAACTGTGACTGATAAAATTGATTTGATATAAATAAGCAGTTTTGTTTCACTTTTATTAAGTGACTATTAATAATGCAAAACAAAATTGATCGACTGATAAAAATGGTAATATTAGTTTTATAAATCGTTTTTATATTCCTGATAAATTATATGAAAGAACAATATTACGTGAAAATCAGAAGACCCATTTTCTAACATAAAATTATTGATGGATATCAAATAAAACGTTTTACCATTATCTTTGACCATTTCTGAAAATAAATGATGTGTTTGATGACATAAATGTGACCATCGTTATAATAAAAATGGCATTAAATTTATCTGCGATAATAAACCAGCAACTTAAACAGTTCTATCTTTAAATAATGTATTGATATGGTTATTCTTCTCAATTTTTCAATAATATAATTGCAATTTTAATGTAAAAGCAATAGTCCATATTTTATAAAAGCTCAGTACCAATTAGGTTATTACATTAAACAGAAAGGCTAGGTAAACAGAATTTCTTTTTACCTTACATTAAACAGAAGGCCTTTCTTTTTAACATTTATACATTCAATTATAAAAAAATCAGAATGTAGAATTACATTATTTAAACATGTTTATTCATAGTCAAATGAAATTTCAATTTTTTATTATATATTGAAATGAATTTTTATTAAAAATATTTTGATATTAAAATAAATTTTCATAACATAGTGTGATAATAAATATTTTCGTGTTTAAATTATATTATTCTCATGATGTATATTGTTAAATTAAAATTGTGCGTTGTAAATATTTTATGCTTCAGTTTACGGAATTTTCAAATTAAAATATCACTTGAATAATAAACATTCAAATTATTATGTTTTATTTAAAAATTTCTCATACTGAATAAGAGACAATATAACATTCTTTAGAGAGAAAGATCCTAGATAAAATTCCTTATTGAACAACAAAGACAGATAAAAAATTTTACATTTGGTATGCATTTCTATCTGAGTATTACAAAAGTTCTCAAATTTTCCAAATTATTTTGAACACGAAATCCTTATTTATGAGCTACCCTCCTTAAGAAACAACAACCTTTCAAATGCATTAATAACCATTCAGAAAAAAGACATAAAATTCTAAAGAGTGTAAATGCTATTCAACTCTTTAGGCTCAAACCACTTCAGTCTAACATGTTTATAATCCAAGTTTTGAAGAAGTGGTACTTAATACATATACCTTTTATATAAGACAACTAATAGTAAATTTATATGATCATGCTTTTTGAATTGCAATATACTGGATTATATTCAGGCACAATAAGCAACAGGGCGATATATAGACTTTTATGATAACTGTCTGCATATCTATTAAAATTAATGCTCAAAATATTCTCTGTTTTTGATGTTTAAGACATATGAATAGAGTTAATTATTTATGAAATCGTAACCCGCTAATCCATGATCAATGTTCAAGTCAATATTACTAAACTACAGATTTTGGAAATTTTTCCCTTGTTTCAGTTTAAAGATAGAATTATTCTATTGAATTAATAGTAAGACAATATTTTTATGTAATAGATATAATTCTTTAAATAATCTCAATCTATTTCTAATTATTACAGAATATACAAGTGGTTATCAAAAGAATGGAATAATTTGTCGCTATAATTGATATTTTTAAATGTGTTTCGTAGCCCTTAAAATATAATAATTGTTTCAAGACTTTTTGTAAATATAAACATATTTATCTGGCAATATATGTGTGTGGGCTAGCTTCATTAATGTTCTGTAAGATTTGGAATTTTTGTTTTCAAAAACATAAAATACCATATCTCTCTGAATTTAAACGAGGACAAAAAGTAAAAGATCGTCTACTTGGAGCAAGTATGATTGAATCCTCTCAACTTTTAAGATTTTATAGAAGTACGGTATCTTAATTTATAACAGCACACGTATGGTGTGACAAGGCAAGACAGGCAAACTATAGTAAAGCATGAAAGAGAAGCTGAATGAAAAATACTGAAAAGAATTGAAAGAAATTGTAAAGTCTAAAAAGTGTAGAACACCAGAAAAAGAAGCCAAAGAGCTTAATCATCTCTCCTCATATTGTCATCCTAACTACGAATACAATTAGGTAGTAGATTGATAAACAGAGTATTTACGGTAGAACAGCGCTCCCAAGCAATTTTCTCAAATACCAATGCAAACGTCATCTCATGTGTTTGCTCAATTTTCAAAACTTGGTCAGTTGATAAGTCGACGAAAGCAATATGATTTAACAAATAATCTCTCACATTTTCTTTGAAAACAAAACGTATTCACATGTGGAGGATTCAAGCATATGATTGCGATTGCCGCCTTCCAGCTGTTAAGAAAAGTAAATCCATCTCCTTTCTTGACAGTTGGAAGGATGAGCAGCCATTTCGTACTTTTTAAAGAACTAAGAGTAACTTTGGGAATGAAGAATGCAGGGTGTTTGGTTATGTGCAACGGCAGCAAACTCTTGGGTCATTTACATATTGTATCTCATTGTACTTATTTGCAACAAAGTTTCGCGCTTTTAATTTTTCTTCCACGTTCACTATTTTCAAAATTTCTGAGTATATATATATATATATATATATATATATGTACATGTACATGCAGTCAATTCAATTATTATTGGAATATGTTTAATATGTTAATGAGCCACAATGTAACGGATATACTACATCCACTTCTGGGAGCAAACGTAAAAGTCAACCCTCATTTCATCTCATATGCTAATGAAGAGCTGAAAATTATTAAATGGGACGTTCTTCATCAGTAAATTAATGAGCCGCCATTCAAATAAGGCGACGGTACTTGTAATGCGATTTGAAATATTCTAATTAAATGAAGCTGATTAAATTCTGCTGGTCATGCAAAAGTTTTAAACCACAGTAGAAATGTGAATCTACTATTTAATCACTGGCAAATTTTCAACATTTTAGTCAAACACTTGATAGAGTAGAATCATTTTTGAATAAATTAACTTATGTGGCAAATATATATGTGCAATTATTTTTACATAGGAAATATTTTTATCAAAAACTACAAGAACTTTTATAAATATTTAAAATAAAATTAAAATACGTACTCTAGATTACTAATCTTAAAAATATACAGCATTAGAAATAAATACTTAATGACACACAGAAACATGAGACATAAAACCATTCTAAGGAAATTTCTAATTCCATTTATTTTAAATCTTGCTTATGTTGTTGTTGTATAAGTTTCATTTATTCCTTCTCTTTAATATTTCCCAAAATGCTTCTCCTATTTAAAGAATAATGTAAACAAATGAAATAAAAAAAATGGATGCCAATAGTCAATAAATTAATAAAACCATTAAATTTTCTACTCACATATAAACTTTATTTTGGTAAATACGTCTCATTCGAAACTTTTATTGTTGGCAGTGTTATTTTAAAAGTTTAGAGAAATATTTGAAAAGAAAATTAGAATGTCATTAATAAGAATGTCAGATAATACTTTAAAAACATAAAATGATTTTAAACTTAGGAAATAATTAACTTCTGGGTGCTAATTCAAGAAGTTAAAAACTTTAATGATGTATCTTTAATAAATGAAGATATTTTGTATCAAAACTTAATTAAACCTAAATAAGTTTATTTAACAAATATTTATTGATATTGAATGAATATAATTTATTAAACGCTACTACTTCAGAAACATTTAAAAAATATTGGTATTTATTTTTAAAATTTTTTAATATAAAGACAATAATCAAATGTATATTATAATTTTTTATAAACTTTTAGCAATATATTAATCTTTAAGATTACATAATTAATTTTACAACAAATATTTTATTTTCATTATATTCCTACTGAAAAAATTTTCTAGAATTTTGCACATACATTTTAATTTTTAATATTAAACTTTTTTAAAACAAATTTAATTTAATTTTCATTTGTAAAATAAGAAATTCATGATAAGAAAATTAAACAACATTAAAATTTATGGAATCTAATCATTTTAATGATTCTCATATTTTATTTCATAATTTATAACACCAGATTACGGTGAGTTCCAGTTATATGATATGTAAATAACATTAAGAATGAAAATTGTAACACTTTGAATGTAAATAGTAAATGCTTTGTTTCCGATAATGAATATGTTCTCTAAATTATTAATAAAATATCAACAAGAAATAAGCAGAGATTTAAGAGTGAAAATATTGTTTAGACAATAAACGAAGAGCTGAATAGTTTTAAATTTCCTGTCATCAGATTTACGTACTTAGCTTATAAGAATAAAATCGAATTATTATAAAAAAGGAAAGTAACAAAATGATGTGATTTAGTTTCAAAAAATGAATTTTGAAAAAAAACTTGAGAGAGGAAGTCGAATATTCATCAAAATTGCAACATTTGTTTTCAAATTCAAAATCTAAAAACTTCAGATATTATTATTTTTGAGAGAAATTTAATCATGTATTAACATGTGGTTAGTAATTTATTTCAATTTATAGATTATTGAAAAATAAACAAATTTTGCGCTTAAAATGATTTATTATCAAAGGTCAACTCTTTGATTTTTCTTATATGTAAATTTACGGTGATTCTGGTAATAATTTCGTAATCCTCTTTAAAAATTTATTTCTTTAAATTAATACATTAATGTAAACAAAGTATATAATATAAATGGGAATGCAAATTTTATAGCTTATTACTATTTAAAAAAATTATAAATTTAACAATTTTCTCTCATAACTTTCAGATTTATAATACTCAAACCATACTTGTCATCTAAAAACAATTTATCATAAGCAAAATACTTGATAACTGTCACGTATAATACATTATCATTATGGTAGACCCTTTTTAGAATATAAGCGATGTGACAGATGGCATAAGAGGTCTATCATTATATGAAGAACATTAAATTTATTAGAGAGAATAAAAATAGAATTAAATATTCTCCTTTTGAACTTAATGCATGAGTGTCAGTATTTTCAAATCTATCTTTCAAAATAAAGTGCCATTCGATAATGGAAAAAGAAATAGCATATATTTCTTAAGGATTTTTAGAATTTCGATGTTTCTGTAATGCCAAAAAAATTAATAATAATAATAAGATTAATGCAATTTAAAATAACATAATTTAAATATATATTTAGGGGATAAAAAATATTTTAAATTCTGTATATGAATTAAACTGCGATTACATAAGAATGGTTTTCGGAATGAAAATTAAGTTAGGATTGCCAATACTTTCATATTTCATGTAAAAAATTTTACTACTTAATCTTCAAAAATTTTAAACTATAATATTCTTATAATTTAAGGAATTAGGTTATAAACATTATATTGGGATTTAAAAAATATTTAATTAAATTTGCTACTTGAAGTTTAATGAAAATATATTTATTTCAAGTTTTAAAACTTATAAAAAATTTAAAATAAGAATTCATTAAAAAACAACACTAAAAATTTAATATTGAATAAAAATAAAGTATATATTTTAGAATACATGGAAAAAAAGGACATAAAGGACAATGTATGGTATTTTTCAATTTTTAAAATTAATATTAGACATAAAACGACATAAGATATAACAGTAATTAAGTAACAAAATTTTAAAGCTATGTATGATTTAATTTTTAGCAAGGGTACTAAGTTATAAGTGGTTAAAATATTTTGTTTTCATTTCTATAATAATGCATGATTAAAAATTATGAATATTTGTGGTGTCTGAAATATTTTGCATTTTGGAAATAATTATTTAATTATTTTCATAAAAGAATTACAGCGGAAAGAAATATTAGTAATATGTACTCTATTGAAATTAGTTTTATCATGGTTTAGCCGAATGTTTCACTTCCATGACTCATGGGTGCGTGAATCTGGTTTACCCTGCTATTTGAGCAAGAACAATAAGACAACAGAAAATTGCACGAATGCAATTTTACAATTTAAGAAAATTTGATACTAAAATTATTAAATCAAACAGTGATGAGAAATCGTAAAATGTACTTTGAAATCTTCAAATTATTAATGTAATAAAAATATTTAAAGTAAAGAATGCATTTTTCAAGATAATGAAAAGTAATAAATGAATAATAGTTATTTTCAAGCAATGCAATATTGTACATAGTGTTATGTATTGTTATTCCTAATTTTGTAAATATTATACATTAAATTTCGTATGTTATTATGTTCAGAAAGACTAAAGAATCCCATCTAAAAATAAACTGTAAAGTTGACTTTTATTCGTAATAGAGTTTAGGCGCTAAAAATAATTAAAAAAAAAGCAAAGTTCTTCAGATGAACAATATTTAAATAGGCTGGGATAGCTGTCATCAAGGTAAAATTATACTTCTAAGGTGTGATTTAAAAATAATGTGAAATATGTATGAGCTTGCACTTTTCTTTTAACATTAACGACTTTATAAAGAAAATTTAATAGTAAGAAAATTACTTCAATATTAAGAAAATAAAAAATCTCTATAAGCAGAAATATATTGTTTTGTTCACTTTTAGCATGCCTGCCAAATCATCATCCATACATCCAAATATTTACGTTTTACTTATGAAAGACATACATCAATTTCTGAAATGAATTTTGGATATTAATTGCATATAGTTGATTAGTTAACAGCATTAAAAATGAATAAATTAACAGGATTTTTATTTTTTTATGAAATTTATCAACGTAAATAAAGCCATCTTTGGAAACTAAAAAAGTATTGATTCTAGTGGTCTTAAAGAGAAAGCGATACTAAATAGGGGAGATAAAGTATAATTATTTTAAAGACATTAATATACATTAAATTTAAAAGGATTTACTTACACTATTTGGAAATTCTTTATATAATTCGCTCAAAAAATTTTCCAAACACATTGCCATTTTATTTCAAATGCTGTTTAAGTAGAGAAGCATTTGCAAAAGCACTTTATCAAATAATTGCAAATGCGTAGTTCACAACTTCTCCTCTAAGTAATAATTAGACGCAAAATATTATGCAAATATCTAAGCTTTGAAATGAATAATTGAAGTCTTGAAATTAATTGAAGTTTTAATAACTCGATAAAAAGTGAAAACTCGATGTGAAAAAATATAAGAATATCTAAGCCAATTTTAAACGTTTTAAACAGACACACCTCCCTGTGTCTAGCTGGAGATGAGCTTTACCGAAATGAAAGTTCTGACTTGGTTGAAATTTTGTGAATCAGCTTTACCAGACCTCAATTTCAACCGCGTCAGAACTTTCATTTGTTATATACATTTCATAAAAAACAAAGAAAGCAGTACGTTGGTATTAAAGTTAAAATTGTGTATGAGCAGATAATAATATTAAAATATATTTAATTTAAAATAGTATATGTAAAATTTAATAAAAACGAAATATTATTATAAATAAAATATTCATTGCAACAAAATACATAAAATTATGTTAGAACTGAGTTGAGAAAAAACTTCTTAACTGGGAAGTCCATAATTAAGTGTTTAATAAATTGCATTTATTAATTTTTTTAAAACAATATCTTTCAAATTTATATAGAGAAAGAATAAGATATTTTTATAAACTAATCATTGCTAAGAACAACTAAATAATTACTTGATAATAAAATAAACTAATAAAAATTATTTTTAAAAGTTGTATATGTCAACTATTATTTTCTCTAAAAGAAGCAGAAATACAAATTTTACGTACAATGTTATTACACAAATATTATTAATGAGTTTTCTTTAAAAAAATAATTTTTTACGTTTATACTCGAATTATAATAACATCAAGAAAACTTAAGACTCATAAAAAGAATTAGAAAAACATTTCCTTGTTTATTTATTCTTAATGTTGATGGAAGAAAAATCAAGTCAATATTGTTCTTCTGAGTTTTAAAGATAAGAAGTACATTTTCCACCTGGGGTCACAACTTGTCTGCTCTTAAAGCGCAGATTTTTCTTTTTAAAAAATACATTTATTACGACAAAAGATATTCATACAAATATTTTTATAATGCAATTTTTGGCTTCCTTAAAAACATCTATACAACTTAACTATCAAGATGCGCACATTTATACAAACATTTTTTTTCATTTTCTTCTTTTACAATACTAGAAATTCATATTATTATTGTTTAATTACTGAAATTTATTACGAATATGTTTCATTTCAAACCTTTTCATAAATATTTGGGAAACTTTCACAAATAACTAAAGGGAAATTTTTATGAAATAATTTTCTTGGTCATAAATTTTAAACTTATTCCTTTGTATTCTACAGATAAGAATAAATTTAAGTTGGTTTTTAACTTTAATTAGAACCACTTGCATCATTATTATTTAAAGTTTTGCGATGTTTTAAATAATCAAATTTGTTTTGCTAATTTCTTGGTTTACACCTTGAATCTAAGCTTATACAATGCAAAGCATAATTAAATTTGTGTACCAAATTATATGGAGATTAAGGAACACTTCAACAGATAAAGTTTTATAAAAACTGAAAAAAAAATTATTAGATCATTATAAATAAAATATTAATAACTGATTAGTCATTACTTATTTTTTTTGTTTGGAAATATACCAAGAATTCCATTAACATATTATACCAGAATAATATTTCTTTACAATAAATGCAAGATATCAAGACAATCATGTAACATAAAATTAAGACAGTTAATAGCATCACCATGAATGATATTAGATTAATTATCCAAGTTGTTTAACAATGATAAATATTTAGTTTTATTTCCACCTCAGTATTTAATAAAAAAATTAAGTTAAAATTTTATTTGATACATTATAAAATTTGTGCCTTGAAATTTCAATTTGGGAACATTTGCAGATTAATAAAATGTTTATAAATAAAAAAGATTATTTTTTCATTTTTAAATGCGAGGAAATATAATCATTATGCATTGTTGATAAAGAACAAATATTTCTATTTAAATTTTCCAATAATGTTTAAGAAACATATTTCAAATTACAGTTGTTGAAAGGATAACTAATTTGGTTTTAATTGATGAAAACACAATACAAATACATTTATTACAGTCACTTCCAATGGGGAAAACACGATGTTATTCATGAACATCACTGAAATTATACAACTTATTAAAATGATCAATGGGAAGATGAGCCCTAGTTCTTAAGAATGTGCTCTCTACCATTTATTTACAACAAGGTTTAATTATGGAAGAAAATATTTCACTACTCTTTGAAATCTACGGAAATTACTCAAGCTTATGAACAGAGAAATTGTAAATCCTTTGGAATTTTACAAAACAATAAGTTGATTTAATATCTATATTAAGCAGCTGGCTGTAGCTTGGTTCTTCTTTTATATTTTACAGGAACGAACAAGTTATTAACTCAGAGTATTTCTCAAGATTTTGAAATAAATTACTCATATGAATTTAATCTACAGTTGAAATTTTTTATCTTGTTAATATTTTTAAACGTAGACTCATTTTTTAAACATTTATTTTCCTGTTATTAAAATACTTTTTAAAAGTTTTAATTCAAGAATGTAATATATCATAATTATTTTTCAGATTTTTTGTGCAAATAAAATTTAAATTATTAATGAAATGTTAATAATAGTGGTTTAAATTGTAGTTATCATTTTATTTAGAGCTCTTAATCTAGCAGTAATCAGTGGAGTGCAAATTGGGCAAACCTTGCAATAATTAGGGCTATTATCAGAGGTATTTCAAAAACACTATATTATTGCATCTAAATAATCAAATGTGAAAAGGTATTTAATTATATTAAATGCTGTTTTTTTTAAAACGTAATTACTTTTGCAAAAACATCTTGTCTTAAATTTAAAAAAATCGGTATGTTATAATAATCTTAAATTTGTCTTCAGTTCAAAACAAGAATACACAAAATATTTTTTTTGTTTCTAATGCAGGGTACCCTTGAGCAAATATGTCATCGCTCACGCCACAAACCCATTTAGAGATCTAGATACATTCATCCATCATCTGAGGAAAGGACAAGAAACACAGAGAGAGAGAAAGTACATCCATTCCCGAGCCGGGATTTGAACCCAGGTCTTCCACATCCGTAGTCAGTTACGCTAACCACTAGACAGGTTGGATAACTGAAGAAACAAAATATTCCTACATGGATTATTTTGTTTAAAAATGTAAGCATGCAAATATTTCAATTTATTAAATTTTGAGATAAATGTTAGATCAAATACAGCATTTATTAAATAAATGCTTATACTCTTCTTTAAGGAATATCAATGCAATTAAAAAAAATTGTTTTTTATACGAAATAAAAATGAATTATTAATAAAGAAATTTTAACAGTATTTACATTCATTACAGCATACCAACAATATTAAGCATTATATTTAAGTTCTTTATTAAATTTTTAAGAAATAATATATTTGTGATTTTGAAGAATGTATTTCTTCAAGCATTCATTTAATTAATTTTTTAAACAATAAATTTTCTTTGATTGCCTTTTATCTCATATAAGATTATCTAAGCATATTATTTATTTAAATTACATGGAATCTTATCCTTTAATTTTGTGGCTAAACATATGATAAGAAAAATAAACGTTTAAACTATTAAGAAAAGTTTTAATAAACTGAAAAAAATAAAAGAGAGTTTTTTTTTATTTATTTCATTTTATAATGTTCTTGTTTCCATAATTCTTCTTTTAATGCCTACAAATATATATGCAATAAATAATCTAAATTATGAAAATCTTAATACTCTTGCATTAAAATAGTTTGTGAATTTTAATTTTGTGAATAAGCTTCTAAAAAAGCAAAACTTTATTTTAAAAAAATTAACATTAAAATTTTATTATATTTCTTAAGATTTAGTTCATAAAAATCAGAGATACACACAATTATTGCCGTTTGTTCTTAAACTGTATCATCTATTAAATAAAATACTAAAGTACTTGATATTTTTACTTTTATAAGGTCTAAATCATTGCAAATTTAATACAAAATAATTCAATTTATATTAATTCGAATGAAGAAACTTTATGCAGTCAGGAAATGTGCAATATTATGAAAATAAACCTATTTTAAATTCTATATGTATTGCATTTTTGATTTTAAGTTAAATTAATTATTTAGAATAAGAACGGATTAAAAGTTTATTTATATATTACACAAATCTTAAATTCGGGCAAGTAAGACACTTATAGCGAGAATTGATATAGCAATATGATATAAACAACTCTGTAGCTGATTGTTCAAATACCATAAAACAGCCTTGAGCCATTAAGCTGACCGTCTCAAGGCTTTAAAGTCTTCTTAAAGCATAATTTATTTTTAAATTATTAAAAATTGTAAATTTATTCAACCCGAATTTTAAAATTAATGTAGAGAAAAATTGTAGAACATACTTACAATAATGATAATAAGTGCTTTAAGAGAAACATTTTTTTAAGTATTTTAATTTACAATCTATATCAACCACGTGAGTTTTATAAAAATACTTGGTGTTTGAAAATATGTTCTATGCTATTGAAAAATGCAAATGTATAGCCATTAACAGTAATTTCAAACAATTTTTCGCATGTGGATAATTAGTATTTAAATGTATTTACCGCTAAATTTTATTAGCTGTTTATTAGAAGTAAATAGAAATGGGAAATCTAATCTTTATTTGGTATGCAGATTTGGTACAAGAAAGGTTTGAACAGAATGATATTCATTTGTAATGGAATATAATAAGTACATCAGCAACTCTCCGACCAAGTTGAATAAACTTATAATCCAATCTGAAGCATTTTATGCAAATTAAGTATTACTAACTACTACTCAAAAGAATAAATTAATTATTAATTTTCTCTTATTCTCCTAAATATATCAGTTTGTTGATTTAACTTCAGATAAGAAATTTTAAACCAATTATAAATATATTTAGATGTTCATCTAAAATTATATTTATGTTAATAGTAAAATTATATTTCAGTAAAATATGCATTTACTTAACAATTAAAACATTTTAAAATTAGTCTATGGAATTTTAAAAAATTTAGTTCGTTTCATACTGAAATGATATGTAAATATATCATTTGTACTGTTAATGAATAGATGAAGTGAATTAGTCATCAATAAACTGTCATCTAACTAATCTGATTGATCCAGTAATTAATTTAAAGTTTTGTATTCAAACAATGAACAAATATTCTTGTTCAGAAGTCTTAAGGAACCTTTCAGGCGCATTGTTACTTCATTTTAAACTTATTTAAATTAAATATTAGATAACGGATTTTGATACCAATTAAAACTTGTAGATTTATAT
>JAPDSC010012045.1:0-11287 GCA_026290005.1 Latrodectus geometricus | reverse complement strand
TCAGCATAGCTACAAAAATACTTTACTACATTTTTCAAATTTATATTAATTTTAAGCATTTATGAATTAATTTTTTTTATTCTCGGTAAGAAAATCATGTTATGTGTTTTTATTAGAGTCATATATCATTAATTTGATTTATTTAATAAAAGGTCTTTTTTGACATTGTGTGAATTCCATCAAAGCATATCTAGAGGAAACTAACAACTTGATAAAGTCAGAAAATATATAAATAATGTATGAAACGACAACACAACCGACTTTCTCATTACACTGAAGAATATTCAGTTCTCTTCCTATGTAATGGAAAGAAAATCTCTGGAAAGAAAACGGCTTTCCGAAAGCTTCATTTGCTAAGAAAGTAACAAAAAAATACACTGGCAACTAACCACAGAACATAACAAAGGGATAATATAACTAAAAGAGAAACAATCGAATAGGGGAAAACAAGAAAGAAAAAAATCGAAATTGATAGGGAGGATTAGGAGAAAAATTCAACATCAGACTTTTGGTTTAGTAGCTTGCCGCTAAAGAACCTTCTTTTATTTTAATTTCTGCCTTGAGACCATCCCTTTTCTTGCTGTCATCCAGTATCACGTCTCTTTTTTTTCCTCTTTTTGCCCTCTAGAATAGCTGGGTGGGAAAATGATAGAAAGGAAGTTGTCCGTAACTTAGACTTAATTGTCGACCTAAATGATCGCAGACTTTTCTTTCATACTTTTAGAGGATTTGCAGTTATTATAGAGAAAATAGAATTAAATGTTTTTCTTTCTTCAGAAACAAATTGCCGAAATGGCATGAAACAAATTAATTTTAATACGTATTTATTGGAGTAATTATTGAGGTTATTTCCTAAAAGAGCAATTTAGTTTCGCTTCGATTTCTTAAAGTACAAGAAAAAAAATAAAGACTTCATATCGCTTTTTTTTCTAAAATGCTTTCATGTATTAAAATTCATAGATAAATTTATTAAAATATAAGGAAAAATTAATTTCAGATTAGCTAAGCCATTTACATTAAATTTTCCCTTTTTAATGATAAACGAGGTTTTAGTGAAACTTTTTTTGTAAGAGAATTTACAGCTTCTTTCCAAATTTCCGTTTTTACTTAACATTTTCAACTTGTTTCTTTGGAAAATAAGTCAAATGATAACAAGCACATTTATCAGTGCGAACTGCATTTTATAAAATACATTAATTATGTCTTAACTGGTCTCAAATGTGTATTATAAATTTCAGCGTAATAATTAGTCACAAATGTAGTTTACAGTAGTCTTCTATAAATTCTCAACTAAATTAAGAGTGTGAATATTTATTTAATTTTAATAGGTCTGTTACTAGGTTTTTTAATGAGTTCGATTACTTTTAGATATGTAGATATATTATATGATACAAGCAATTTTATCATGAAAATACTCATAGTTATCGATCATTGATTTAAAAAATATCAGAAAGCGAACATTTTTGAGCAAAGTTTATAACAATTTCTCAAATATAAATGAAAATGTTTTTAATATATTTTTGATAAATATCCTTTATCAGCTTGTAATAAAATATTGGCAAATCAAATTTGAGTAATACTTCAGTTTTATTTATTTTAATAGCACTGTTAATATTTCTTATTAATGATCAACAGGTTAGCATATTAATTAGTGCTCCTATCCATAGAATTTAAATTCTGCTTATATAATTATATTAATGTATTCTTACCACATATTAGAGTATGTCTTTTTTAATATTATGTTGGAAACAATTTGCATTAAAAATCCATGACTTTTCTGTACTAACCCAATGCATCAAATAATACATCCTAGTATAATATAATACATATAATATAATATATATTATATAATAATAATAATATAGTATGTATAATATATAATATATCCAAGGTCAATATGCTTCTGTCATGAAATAATTCTGATCATTTCCCGGGTATGATTGGACTAACTTCTTTCATCAATTCAGAATTACGAAAGATTGATCTTGCTTTACTCGAGACTCGAACTTATAGTAACACTCCTAGTATAAGCAATACCATAGAATATTCTGCATAAGAAGTTGAACCAAATATAATGTACGTTCAGAAATATTTTCCTCTAATGTGTTTTAATAAATATTATTAAGCAAATTTTACGATGTTTATGAAACATAATACAGAAAAAAATTATGTACCTCGTACTTTGCTTATCACCTTATAAATACTAACCTTGAGTCTGTAATTGGTTCATAATCTTTATTTATGTTATACATAACCTTATGTGCAACAGTAAAACGTATTTAGTGCTCTCTCTGTCCTTATGAAAACTCAAAGCACTTCATTTTTACAGGGATATTTACATTATCTTTAATTTTGAATGAAAGTAATAGACATGCAAAAACAAAGGGCTTTTATTGGTAAAATATATCATATAAAACTTAAATTTTGACACTAAATTTCTCATAAATATCTAAATCTAAAATCATCTACGAACATTATCTTTCTTCACAATGAGACTTTGAACTCCATATTTCTCCAAGTATTAACAAAATATTTTGAAGCTTACAAGATTTTATGTATTTCAAATACCACATTATATTTACTTGTGATTTCTGAATATAACTGAAACTTATTAAGCTGTTACTCCTAGGAATATAAGAAATTTTCAGCAAAAAATTTTTAAAGCTTGATAATAGAACATCCGTCAGTATCTATGGGACACCGGAGTCTTTTTTGTTTGTTCTCCTTTCGACACTTTTAAAAATTTAATTTTGAATATAAAAATTATAAGTTTAAAAATTTCTCTTAGTTTTTAATCATTTTTCATGCTGATTACGTAGATAAAATTTTGTTTTCTAGATTAATTAAGAAATATTGTACTCCTAAATATAAATAGAACATCCACTGGTATCGTTTCACGACAAAAATGCAATATAAATGGCGCTCGTTCAGCAAAAGATAGCTCACTAAGGGGATATCATTATTAAAACAAACTTCCTTAAGTATTATCGCACATTCGATTGATCTTGAATGTAGGTTTATTGGGTTCACAGCTGAAATTAATCAAATATACTGAAATAGTTGTGCCTAAGTTATTTAGAATTTATTTTGGCATATAAAAAAAATTAATTCTACACAACTGGTTACTGAAATTGCTTTACCAGGAAGAAATGTAGATAACAAAATATATTTATTGGACAAATATATTATACTAGACATAACAAGTGATTAAATTTTCAAAATATTTGGCTGGATAGATCCTGAGAAATCAGTACCCAGAACAACCACCTCTGGCAGTAATAACAGCGGTTATGCGCCTGGGCATTGAGTCAAACAGAGACTGGATTGCATGTACAGGTACAGATGCCCATGCTGATTCAACACGATGCCACAGTTCATCAACCGTAGTGACTGGCGTAGTGAAAAGAAGTTTTTTATTGGTGAAAGATCTGGAGAACGTGCTGGCCAGGGCAACAGTCGAACTTGTTCCATATCAAGGAAGGTCCGTACAATACCGGCAACATGCGGTCGGACATTATCCTGCTGAAACGTAGGTTTTCGCAGGGCTAGAATAAAGGGTAGAGCAGCGGGTCGTAACACACCAGAAATGTAACGTCCACTGTTTAAAGCACCGTCAATGCGAACAAGAGGTGACCGAGACGTATATCCAATGGCACCCCATTCCATCACTCCAGGTGATGGGCCAGTATGACGATGACGAATGCACGCTGCCAGTGTGATTTCCCGCATGGCGTTCCGTATTACCGTCCTGAATCCATCGATCCCATATTCTGCTAACAGTCATTTTATCTCGACCGACGCGAGCAGCAATACTACGATAAGATAAACCGCAATCCCGGTATGCTACAATTTGACCTTTATTAAAGTCAAAAATGTGCTGGTACGCATTTCTCCTTCTTACACGAGGCATCACAACAACTATTCACCAGGCAACAACGTTCGAATGCAATTTGTGTATGAGGAACTGGCTGAACAATTTCCTCATTTAAACACATTGTAGGTGTCGCTACTGGCACCTGCTTAGTCTGAATGCGCTGAAAAGCTAATCATTTGCATATCACAGCACCTTCTTCCTTTCGTATAAATTTCACGTCTGTAGCATGTCGCCTTCTTGGTGTAGCAATTTTAATGGCCAGTAGTGTATTTCTGAACCTTATTCAGAGCAGTCTACTTAAAACGACGGCTCTTACAAATGTTTTAACCCTTGTTGAAAATGCTAATTTGTTGCCAGAATTTCCTTAGAATAAATCGGATGATTGGGAACTTGTTATAAATGAATATCACTGCAACCTTTACAAATGACACATGTGCGAAACTTTATAAACATTATCTATAAATAATTCCTTAAAGAACTTGAATTCTCACAAAAATTAAAATTTTGTTTATTATTGTAAAATTTATAAATTGTTTTGTTTCATTTTTTAAGCTAAAATAATTTATTTAGTTTTATAGATTCTTTTTTATGATGTAAAAATTCATTATACATAAAATTAGCTGAAATAATATTAAAAAGGTTTCGAACTAAACATTATGAAAACAGAAGCCTTGTAATTATTACAATTAATTTATGAATTTTATATCGCGATGACGCAACTATGCCTGCAGTTGTTTAATGGCAACTTAAATCGCGGATGCTCTAGTGTTAGAAATTTAATTAAATAAGTACAAAAATTAATAAAAAGCTGTAGATTTTTGCATCAATTTCTTACCATTTTTAATTAAAAATTATTTCGTTATTTAACTCTAACATAAAAAGTCCAATTTATTTAATTAATAACATTTTTATGTATCATAAAAAAACAATTTAACAAATGAGCATATTTTATGTAACTGATGCATAATTCCTGAACTAAAATCACATAAATGTGTATTAAATAAGTATTTAAATGGATTTAAATTATGGTAATATTTTCAATGTAAATTTATAATAAAATTTTAATCATTTACATAGATTGCGATAAAAATAAGGCAATTCTATTCATAAGCCATATATAAATGCTTAACCTTAAAAACGTACTTTTACAGCTTTTTGTGTAATTTAGATACAAAGTACATTATAAATTACTTCTATTTATTACCCAAACGAAAGAGATCACAATATCAACTCAAACAAAAAATAAACTTTGCTATAAAAATTTAAATATTTTTTTTTTATAAAACAGTTGATTTTGTCATTGAAAAGAAAAGGTATGCATAAATTTTAAATTAGTTTCTGCCAGTATAATTTTATGGTAAATTGTTTTAAGTAAATAGCCTGGGGAAATTCGTCAAAACATCTTTTTGTTTATTCGAAACAGATTAATGCTCAAATGTATTAAAATAGTTTATACATATACCACATTTAGCAATTTTTAACTGAACGAAAGTTATACACACGCAAAATCCTATGAGTAAGGATTACAGCGTTATTTAAATTCCTACAAATATTTTTTCACTTGAGAAGATTGCTAATAATTAAACTAATTGTATGGTTTATTAATCATTTTAAAACAAGAATAAATCTAGGTGCATTTATTAGCTATTAAACAGGAAATAACATTGGTTTTAAGATGCTTTAAATATTAATTAAACTTTAAATATTATATATAGGAAATAACATGCTAACATGCTTCCGTAGAAGAGTATATGATGAATGAATTCTTAAACATGAATTTCAGCATTGTCTGGGCTAGAATTTTCTGTTTTAAGAATTTATTATTAATAATTAATTTCTTTGCTTTTAAAAGATTTCAATGTTATTTAATAATAATAATCTATTTTTTTTAAATTTGCTAATATCACAGCCATCAAGAAGTAGTTGAAACTTTAACTTACGGAGAGTTGCAATCTTTCTTTCAATTTTCACAGATTTCGGAATTTCATATTGCTAATATGTTCGGATCAAAAGAAGTGAAACATTCTCCTTTACACGAACATGGTTTTAATATCATTGGTAAGCAAACTGAAGAGTGAGAGATAACAAGAAAGAGAAATTTCATTCGGCATACACCAAAAAAGAACATCTCCAGCAAAATACTATGGACATCATATATTTAGATGAACAATTTAACTTTGAAAGATTCACAAAATTCATATTTTTAATTGAAATTGATTTACAATCTTATGCAAATTTTAAGTTTTCTATAACTGGGCTTTAATATAAGATACTTGTTAATATGTAAGAAATGAATCTTGAATGGTAAAGTTAGTTACCTTTCTGCTTTTACTCATCATAAAAATACTTTGGATATGTGTTTGATAAAATGATGAGTCCTAAAGAAGTTTATAAATATTATAGCAGCTTCTGTGCATACGATATTTACTCCATCTAATACGGAGGACCTTGCGCCATAAAACCCAACCAACCAACCATCTAATACGGTATCAGAGTCCTTATTGAAATACAAAAATATATGAATAAAATCTGACTACAGTTGTATTTTCCTAATATTGCACTCTAAACTTATTTTTCAATAATATCAAGCCATGTACAATAATGCAGAAGAAAGTTCCTTCAGAGCCGATGAAACTATACTACTGGCGATTAAAATTGCTACTCCAAGAAGGCGACAAGCTACAGACGTGAAATTTATACGAAAGGAAGAAGGTGCTATGATATGAATATGATCAGCTTTTCAGCGCATTCAGACAAAGCAGGCGCTAGTAGAGACACCTATATTGTGTTTAAATGAGGAAATTGTTCAGTCGGTTCTGGTGAAAAGTTGTTGTGATGCCTCGTGTAAGAAGGAGAAATGCGTAACAGCACGTTTCTAACTTTGAAAAAGGTCGAATTGAAGCGTACCGGGATTGCGGTTTATCTTATCGCAGTATTGCTGCTCACGTTGGTCGAGATCCAATGACTGTTAGCAGAATATGGAATCGATGGGTTCAGGACGGTAATACGGAACGCCATGCGGGATCTCAACGGCCACCTATCTCTAGCAGCCGAGAAGACAAGGATTTTATCCGCATGGCCGTAATGGATCGTGCAACCACGTCACGAGCCTTGAGTCAAGAAACGGGGTCGTTCTGAAGACAACAAGTGTCTGCACGAACAGTTCGACGACGTTTGCAGCAGCATGGACTCTCAGCTCAGAGACCATGGCTGTGGCTTCCCTTGCTGCTTCTTCATAGACAAGAGCGCCTTCAATGGTGTGATCAACGACGAACCTGGGCGCACGAAGGGTGAGACGTCATCTTTTCAGATGAATCCAGGTTCTGTGTACAGCATAGTGATAGTCGCATCCGTGTTAAGCGGCATCGTGGTGAACGCACACTGGCAGCGTGCATTCGTCATCGTCATACTGGCCCATCACCTGGCGTGATGGTATAGGGTGCCATTGGATACACGTCTCGGTCACCTCTTCTTCGCATTGACGGTGCTTTGAACAGTACACGCTACATTTCTGGTGTATTACGACCCGTGGCTGTACCCTTTATTCGAGCCCTGCGAAACCCTACGTTTCAGCAGGATAATGCCCGAACGCATGTTGCTGGTATTGTACGGACCTTCCTTGATACGGAACATGCTCGGCTGTTGTCCTGGACAGCACGTTCTCCAGATCTGTCACCAATAGGAAACGTCTGGACAATGGTTGCCGAGCGACTGGCTCGTCACCAAACACACCAGTCACTACGGTTGATAAACTGTGGCATCGTGTTGAAGTTGCATGTGCATCTCTATCTGTACATGCAATCCAATCTCTGTTTAACTTAATGCCCAGGCGTATAATCGCTGTTATTACTGCCAGAGGTGGTTGTTCTGGGTACTGATTTCTCAGGATCTATCCAGCCAAATTTTTTGAAAATTTAATCACTTGTTATTTCTAGTATAATATATTTGTCCAATAAATATCATTTTGTTATCTGCATTTCTTCCTGGTGTAGCAATTTTAATGTCCAGTAGTGTATTTATCTGAAAAATCAAAATAATTACCTTAATCAGAATGTGTATAGCTAGTATATTCAGTGCTAGTCAGTTTATATTTTCTACATATTTTACTTATTACAGTTTGATAAGAAATAATATTTTAATCTTCTATTAAATTGTCTGGAGTTAGATTAGAATTCTTAAGTGAAGCTTTAATATTTTGTGCAAATTTACAATGCATGGACTCATTAAAAACCAATAATAGCACCTTATTGTAATTTTCTCGAGGTTCAATACTGAATATTGTCGCACAACGAAAGATGGATTTTGAATTCCATTTCAAATTTAAGATTGCATATATGTCTAATTAAATGAATGTTTAGTTTTATTCTAGATTTTTTCCATTTTTTAAACACATGATTATCTTTTACTGTGTTTACATAAGATCATCTCAGAAGGCATCATTGGTTATGTAACGAAATTTTAAAAATCTGGTCACTTGTTTAATATCTTCCCGAAAACTTTAATAATGTCAAACAGATCTTGTAAATGATTTTAAAATTTTTAACTAACAAAATTTATTGCAATTATTTAGTTGTAGATACATTCGGGTATATTTAAATTAAATATGTAGGATTTTTTCATCAGTTTAAAGCATTTTTACTTGACACATTCAATGACCTTGGTAAAAATCCACATTTGGCAAGTGACATTGGCTTTTAAAAAGGTTAAAATAAAACATACCTAGCCAGATTTTAATTTGGAATAGTTATAAAATCAAAATCTTTTTCACGTTGGCTGTTATTCAAAAGAGATTTCAAAGTGTGGAGCAAATGTAAGCATTTATTTGTAGACCAAAGCATATCCTTCATCCAGTTTTAAAAACCAATCCTACCTGCGCATCAGAGACATATTCTACAACCCATATTACAATCCTCAAAATAGATTGAAAAACCGAGCAAACACATTTCTCCAATATCTTTCCAGTATCTCATATCTAGCTTCAATCCAACCATACACGCAGCCACTTTAAAGGGGGAAGTGGAAGAAGGGATTTCTTTGATTACAGATTTACGCTTATACCTCAAACTCAGACTTTCAACCCGTCTCTGTATAAGTTGTGTGTATTGGTCTTTTCTCCCTAAAAATATTCCGAGATACACGAATCCTCTCTCGCAGTGTTACATGTCTCGTGTATTGTGGAGCGGGGGAAAAATATCCATTCAAAAGAATACAAGGCAAGAATGCAGAATTTTAGATTCGATCAAAAAATAAATTCATATATGAGAAGTCAAACACGAAAGAAAAATCTTCAACACCTTTTTTAGTCTGATATACTGAACAATATATTTTCACAATAATAAATTTACCTTAACATATAAAAATATTTTACTGCATATAAGATTTGCTTATTTTATCGCGTTGATATTCTTATTTAATAAAACATTTCATCAAATATGTAAATTCATTTCAATAAAATATTACTCAGAAATATATGCATTACATCTATTTTATTTATTACAATATACATTTATGTATAAAATGTCTTTCGCAAAACACGAATATATGAAGTCTATTTAGATTTCTTAAGAATGTTTGCATCTTGCAAAATAATTGCTACCTGCGTCTTAATTTATTTTTTTGTTTCATGAATTATATTATGGCGTAAAAAATATTTTGTAAACAATTTTTCTTTTGTTATTTATGGTTTAAAAATATTTTCACAATTTTTCAAAACAGACGTATCATTTAATATTTAATATTCTTTAATTGTTAATTCAATTATTTATATTTGAATTTCAGAAAATGCTGTTATATCTACGTGTATTTGTGTACAAAGCGGATTATAATTTCGTAAGTAATGTTTAGTTTCGATAAAGTTTCTAATTAAAATCTAATTTTCATAAGCACAACAATACAAAATATATGAACTCACAGTATTAACTAATTAAAATAAAATATTTATGTGCTCAATTTTTTACTTGTATCTTAATAAAAACTAAAACCGAATAAAGCACAGATAAATAAATTTATTTTCAAAACTTTATCAGTTTAAATGGGTTTTCTATATTAAAACAAAAAAATGCTCGAAAAATTTAGAAGAAATAATAAAACTCTGTCATAAATTTTTTTTTTTTTTACTTCTATAATTTTGTAATTTATATGCATATTATACGAACCAATAATCTAGTTCTACAATAAAAATAAACAAGGTAAATAACTGCATTAAATTTAGAGAAAATCAAGAAAGTATTTATGTATCATATATAAAAGCCTTAAATTTTTACCATTAGTGGTATGGTAGAAATTATACCAATATAAACGCAATCTTATATTAGATGTAATTAAATACTAGAGTAATCAAATATATACTAGATGAGATTTTGCAGAATTCTAAAAAACAACTGCAAAATGAAATTTTATTAATTTCTATAACAGCAAATGTCAGATTTCATTTTATTACTCGCTTGTATACAACTCCTCATTCCGAAAAAATAATTAAAATACATATGCAAAAGATTGAACAAAAGAAGTTTGATAAATGAAAGGTTTTTATAAAGGTTCTTAATTTCAATAAATGTAAATTATTACACTTTTTTGTGAATGATTTTTGAAATAATCGTTCTGTTAAACACGCAAGATTGATTTGCGATTAAAGGTGTGGACCATTTTTTTAAATTATACTTTGATATAAGCAGTTTTCATGAAAATTTCTCTTGCTAATTTCTTAAAATATGCCTTTAAATATACAGCCTACTTTATTCACTAACATTTTTCGAACATCTCATTGTAAATACATAATTATTTTAGTTATTTATAAATGACAACTAAAAGGCAAATAGGATGTTGAAGTATTAGCCCCTTGAAATGAAATCTGAGTTTAAAGAGATATATTCATGTAACTTCATGTAAAAGTATAAATAAACTTAGTAATATTTATTTATACTTTTATCACTGTATATTAAGTGCGAAAACATAATAATTTCTTTGAACATGCAGGTTTCAAAGGAACACTATGAAAATACTTATATATCTCTTTTAAATAATCCATTATACTCTTTTCGACACAAATTTATTTCTTTAAGGCAAATTATAAAAACCAGAACATAAAGGATACCATGTATTTTTATCTTCTTTTTTGTGCTTGTCATAAAAGCAAACACATTACAAAATTCAAATTTTCCATTTAACTATCATTAACGATAGAGCACAGCTATTAAATAGTAAAATACATTTCCTGTTATACATAAAAAATATTTATTTGAAAAGAGAAGAAATTCCTTTCCATAGCAATATAGTTATTTTTTTAAATTTCTAAGCTGTTAAATGACCTAAATTCTTTCTAGAAATCACTATCTCAGAATAAGCTTTTAAATTTGAGAAAAAAATCAAAATTCAGTAAAACATGTATCTTTTGAGATTTTGATTATTTTCAGA
>JAPDSC010012033.1:59505-83227 GCA_026290005.1 Latrodectus geometricus | reverse complement strand
TAAATATTTGAAAAATATTTCACAATTGAGTATAGTTAAACTATAATTTGATAAAAAAGATAAAGATATAATTTTTAAAAAATAAAAAAATGACATTTCAAAATATTATAAGGTATCTATTAAATTTTAATTCTAAAATCTTTGCAATTAGTGATCACTTTTATAAGTAAAGAAAAACATGCAAAAATAAGTGTAAAGATATTCAAAACGAAACTGTTTGTCGAATGCATTCCGCATTACACATTAATTCAAAAAAACTTATACATGAAAACAAATACGGTCATGAATAATTGAACGATGGGAATACTTTTTAAATATTCATTATATGTTTATGCAAAAAATAAACATAGTATAATAAATGAAATTAACGATATTTCATGAGCGTTTTTATTAATTTATTAAAAACTAATTCTAATAATGTGTGTTTTTAAGTAAAGGTCTCAGAAGTTATTTTCAATTTCCCTTCTTTCAATAATAACATTTGGGTTAGGAATTATTTTTATTGTAATGAAAGTAATAATATTTTCTATTTTAATTCTTTTTGATTAGATATATTTCATATGAATGATTGTATTTATGTATCATACATATTAATGAATCATAAAAATGTAATCAAAATATATATATATGCAAATATATATATATATATATATATATATATATATATATATATATACTAAATCAAACTGGTTTTTAAAATATAAACATACAAAATAATAAGTTTAAAATATGTCAAATAAATTGTGCGAAGCTTTATTACTACATCATTTGAAATTTTAATGCTTAAAAATCCTTAAAATTTTAATTATATTATAACCTATTAAGTGACAAAATACTTACTTTTGCGATATTAATTGAAACATATAATCTTCGTATTCTTATCAAGTAAATTAAACAAAAAGAGTGAGTATTATCATCCCAATTATTATTATTTATCTCATAAATATGTTAATTATGCAATAACATTGTCAATGATCTAAATGGGAAGCATTGTCAATAGATTTTGTAAGCAGTTTGAAGAAGATATAGATTCGTAAAATATGGAAAGAAAAAGAGAGAGATCAGTAATATGTGTGCACAGTGTATACATTAGTACTATGTTTTGTTTCAATATATAGCAAGCAAAGTAGGGCAAACAGAAAAAATGTTTTTTTACTATAGAATAAAATAAACACGAATCACATTACCATATAATGGAACATACACCTTTTAATATATCAATTCGCTTCGAAGAAATACTTAAACATCTATGTAGTAGTATGTATAAATCTGTGAGCATAGTATAAAAATAGTCATCGTTTTTCAGATGCATTACTTTTTGCACTCCCCTTTCAAGATTGTTAAGATATAAGAGTGGCTTATACTGCTTATATATTTTACTTGTACATATATGTTAATGTACAACACATATATCAATGCATAACTATACATTTGTGTGTGTTTGTCTGTTGGAAATGCTTATGTTAAAATATTAAAGCATATAATTAACAAAAATGAAGTATTGATAAATGTATCCTAAGTAATCAAATTATGAGTAATGTTTAGCTTACTTTTATATTTATTGTAAGGAATTATGGTGATATTGTTTTTGTCATTTATAAGAGAAGAGAAACATAATGGCTTTTATGATAAAACTATGGATTAGGTTTAAATGTTTCTTGAGAAATGAGCGAAATAAAATATGTTTAAAAAAAATAAAACTTTGTGAAAAAATATTTCAGTCTTTTTGATCAAAAGTTTATTACTTTTTGCAAAAAAATACTAAATTAGTTGTTTTCCATTTTTTATCACAAAATTAATTTGAAATTTTTATTTTTCTTAAAATTATAATAATTTTATACTTTTAAATTTTTATAGAAATATTTGAAATTTTTACAGAAATATATCTAAGCTCTTAGTAGGAGCTTAGAATTTCAACAGATTAAAAAATATTGTACTGACCTCCGAAAATGTGTTTGTTTTTCATATTCTCATATAAAATATTTTATTGCTTTTATTTTTCTTCTAATAAAATGTAATTTATGTGTGTTATTCTTTAATATTTAAACATCATGTGTGTGTGTGAGAGAGAGAGAATATTACAATATTATTATATTTTTTGTTAGTCTTGATCTCCTAAATAAACTGTTACAGATATGCCTGAGGATACATGAACCTTCTAATTAAAAAAATTGTTAAGAAATTGAACAGTTTCATTTTTTTAAAGATATTACTAAAACTATATATTTCTAGGAAACACATTTTTCAATATCTTTTTAATAACAATATGACAAGATATACATATAAAATCAGTTTCTTCATTAAGCAAATATAATGAGACTTTAAATTTTTTAACAATTAGTATTTAATAAGAGTCATTATTGCATTTAAACTTTTTATTCTACAGCTGAATTGTTTACATGTATGGAGAGAAGTTAAAGGAGAGTATAAAAAATACCTTTTTGTTATTAACAAAAGCATACTTGAAGTAAATAAAATAAATTGTTGTTATAGAAATATTCACAGATATTACAAATCTTGCGTAGTACATAATGATAAAATAAAATATAATTTTAATCAAGAATATGTCACAGATATTTTTTGTTGTTATGTTTTGCTCCAAAAATTCTATGGAACTTTAGAAAATATAGATATTTTTAGAAATTAAAAGTTTATACAGAAAATAATGATTGTTTACTAATGTAATGGCTAAAGCAATATTTATTTAGGAAAAACTTTTCAGCTACATACATGAATGCTTAGGAACTAAACAATTCTATGTAATCCTCTCTTTCATTTAAACATTCGTGACATCTGGTTGCGAGCTTTGGAATTCACATACAATACGCTTCTGCCACATTTCATCTCAAAATGTGTTGATTACTTGGCCTTATGTTGTAGCAGTGAATCATAATTGAAGGACTCGAAGTGACTAATGGCCTAATAAATTAGACATATCGTCTATGTGAAAAACAAGAAGTGGTAATATCTCCAAAATCAGAAGAGTATTCATTGTAAGAGGCAAGAAATACTTTTTGTAACAATCGTATACACATACTTTATATTTTCCTTACACTTTAAAGACTGCTAGATCAATTGGAATGTGTTACTTTTCATAATCTGCAGATTTTTTTGTATCAAATATTTTTTTGCGAAAATTAATAATGTTTTTGAGCATTCATTTTGAAAATGATGAATTCGAGAACTTAATGACTACTTGACTTAATGGATTAGTTTCAGAAATCAATTCAAGAACTATTAACCAGATGCAACAAATATTTAAATGTGTAAATTAATAATGTAGAAAAGTGAATGAACATTCAATTATGTAATTAAATTGTTTTATTTGAATATAGTGTGAATAGAATAGTGTGTGATTTTTATCTTTTGAAACAAAACAGTCTTCAGGTTTTAACAGATCCTCTTATTTTTGATTTTGATTTACAAAAACAACTTTATTGATACCTGATGTAAAGGTTTTAATTTCGATTTTTAATCTATTTTGAAACATTTATATGAAATGACAATGAAATTAAGAATCAGTTAATAATAACGTATACAAATCTACTGTTTTATTTTCTATTTCAAAAGTATAACCGAAATTTAAAAAGAAATTTATTAGATCTTTGATATATTGATATCATGAAATAATATTTCAAGATATTATTTGATGATATATAATAATTTTAATGATATTTTTTGCCTCTAGTCAAATTATTTGTATTAATATTTTCACTTAAAGGAACAATAACCTATATAAACATTTCTCATATTTGAAAATAAATAGAAATTCTTAAATATTCCATTCATTTAATAAGAAATGAAAATGAAAAAAATAAGAAATGTATTGAAAATTCAATGAAAAATATAGATAACAATTTTTTAAACATTAAGTTAAACTACAAGGAAATGTTAAATGTTATCCAATTTAAGAAGAAAATCAAGAGGAATTTCTTTAAAATTTATTGAAACATTTTGTCATATCGTAGTGGCAAAATTTCAGGGATTTAATGAATAATATTTCTCAATCTAAAGTATTTTTCCGAACTATATTCTATAAAATATTTAGTTACATTATTTTTTTAAAGATATAAACTAATAATGCCAAAGATTTCTATGTGTAATTTCCTTCCCAATATATATTGAATATAGCAAGTTATATATGAAATGAATTAACAGTTCATTATTAGCTGCAGTTAAAATATTTTTATACTTACTGAAGTTATTAATATATTTGGATTTTTTTTAATTTGATGCTGTAAAAAGATATTTTGACACAAACATGTATTTTTCAACATCACATATATAATAAATATTTATAAGTTCCTTTTACAGTAATATTCTTAGAAAGGCTTATTAAGATTGTTTTGTTACCATATTTGATAAAGTGTTTGTAAGTGAAAATATTTAAAAAGATATTGAAATACCAAATATTTTATAAATAAGTATAGAGAATTTCTAATATAGTTTTTAAACTAAGGTATATTAAGCATTCCTACCCATAATTATTTTTCACTACAGTATTCTAAATTGTAATATTAGATGTAAGGAATAAGTATGATAAATTTGATAAAAGAAGATAACATAAATAAGTTGTTTGTTTTGCTTTCGTAAAAATATGGAAAATTAATATTCCAATTATATATTATTTTCAAGCAGAATTAGTATCTTCAAAATTCTAGTTAACATGTGCAGTTTAATTTCAAATGTGTACTCTTTCCGCAAGGTTGTAAAACGCATACACTTATTTTAAACTATTTTTCTATGTTCCTTAAAAAAATACATTTAGTTGATGATTTTCGAATAGGTAAAATGTTTCACCATTCAAATAGTAAATTTTTTTTGCAATAAAAATTTCCCCCTTTTCTATTTTTTCAATTTATTTGCTAAGTGTATTCTGAATTTAATCCTGTAATTCTTGATTCAACGTAATAATAATTTCTTTCTTGATTAGTTTTTCATAAAAAAAATGGCACGAAATTTCTTAGTACTTAAATATTTTCCAAAATTGATCAGTTGTTTTCATTTCATTTAAGAAATCTAATATTAGTGAATGATTCTAGTACATTTTATATTTTAACTTTATTGGCATATCTAATAGTAGTAGATGTGTTGAACACTCTTTGGATGAACTCAATAGAAAAAAATAATTTCATTTGTTTCACATATTTCATTTAATTTTGAAGAATTAATAAAACTACCATGCAGACTATATATTATTTTCCTAAAATGTTATATAAATTGAATAACAAAACATTAAACAATCTAAAAAATATTAAAAAATTAATTAAATAATGAAAAGAAAAATATTTCATAGATATAACGAATTTTTGAAAGTTTACTAAACCAAAAATAGAAATTTCTATAAAGAGTAGTGAAAAATAAAAATGAATTTCGAATGTAAGATGATATGTTTTCAAAGAAAAAGGAAGCGAAGTTCAATATTGAAGGGGAGTGAAATTTCTGGTTTCCTCTAAAATCGTGGTATTTTAAAAATAAGCTTAAAAATTCCATAAAAATCTGAGCATTGAACACAAAAAAGGAGCACAGGAAATTTTTCCCGATCAAGAAATATGAAGATGTAACATGAACATTTTCTTACCACAAATAAAAACAAAATATTAACTTCATCTACTCAAATTCCTAATCATTTATTTTTGGAAATATTGGATAAAATTCTTCGGAGTAAATTTTGTTTATATTTAAAATTTCTGTAATATAATATTAAATTTATATATTAAAATTAAATTATTCTTAAGTATATTTTTATGAATCGAAAAATGCTTTTTATTATCAAATAATTGAAGTAAATTTTATTTTTCTACTGTTTTTAGTATTAAAAACTATAAAGTATAGCGTAATTATTTACATTATAAATGTATGTTTAAAATCAATAATCTTAATGCGTGTTTACCATTTGAATGCGTGTCAAGCATTAAAAGCAAAAGTATTTACTTTTAATCTTTCATAAATTTAGTCATATTAAATTATGTTTCTCATTATATGTTACGGAAAGTTTTTTTTTATATTCAAAACTTTTCTTATATTTTTCTAAAATAGAAAAATGAATTTGGTTATTGGCTTCACTTTAAATTATTTTATCATTGTTTTGTATGAATATTTGTCTTTCAATAAAGCAAGAACAAGCTGCCAAGAACAAGCTGCCATTAAAAAATAAAATAATACACAAAAATAATAATTTATTAATAGCATTTCCTTTGGTTACTAATTGTCAAAAAATATTTCATTTTATATTTATATATTTTCAGTGAAACACTATCACAGGAAATTGCATAAGAAACTCCTATGCTTACTTATCTCAAATTAACTTTTATGTATGAAAGAGGGCATAAATTTAAATAAAATAAATTTTCTGCAATTAACTCATGTAATTTAACTAAAGTAAATTAATTTTTACGTAATTAATTCAAGATTTTGTTAGCTTCTACTCATTAGTTTTCAAAAGAAAAGGTTTTTTTCAGAGGTTGTTATTTTTAAATAAACAAAAATTATTGAGAAAATCAAAAAGTAATTATTGAGAAAAATATATATTTGTTTAAAAAATAATTAAGTTTGAAAACTGAATGCTTTTAAATAGATGAAGTTTTATACTTAAGTCAGTAGCTTTTTTTTATCCAAGTCTTTTGTTATACATTGTTTAAACTATTAAATACTGAACTTTTATATATACGCTACATTTCTTCAAAAATTTTATAATTTAACCTATTTATTTAAGTTTTTAGTGAATTTGAATGTTTTGTTATTTAAAATAAACTATTTAAACTGAGTGAAAAATAAATTCATTTCTTATAATTAAACTCAATAGAAACCTTCTAGACAAAGTAGATTTACATGATGTAGAAATAACTAAACTTCTATTATTTCAAATGTAACAATAACATATTAATGCATAAAATAATTTTTTTATTTTTTAAAACTGAAAAATTTGTTTATAAATAAAAATTATTTTAAATCAACATAACTAAAAACAAAAAGAGAATTTCACATCATTAACAAAATGTTTACATTAAAACACTCTAGTTTGACATTATGTAAACACATATAATATAAAAGTGTAAATAATTATTTTAATTTTGATTTCATTAAAATACAATCAAACTTTGCTCTCATAATCACTACCTATTTTTGACCTAAGAAAAAAAATTTATATTAATATGTATTTCGTAAAAAATATGAAACTGTTAGTAATTTAAAATAATTAAAAAAAAATTGTAACATTTATTTAAGATTAAGTAGAGATTTATATGCAACATTATTGAAAAAAAATTATGTACTTTTCTGAAATATGTTTTATTGAATATATATAATCTGACTGTTTTTTAAATATATTTTACAAATGTATGAAAATATATCTGAACTAAAAGCTGTAACAAATAACTTTGAATAATAGAAACAAATTATTTCGAAATTTAAGAATTTTAAACGAATAATGCAAATTAACTAAATACATAATGTGTACCATAAATATAACATTTTGATAATAAAAGAATAAATACAATTTTTTTATAGCATTGAAAATTATAAAAATTACAAGCATCTTTCACATTTTTGACTATTTATTTTAAATTAAATTTCATTTATAACATTCTTTGATTGGTATTAAAATTTTAGAAATTTAAAAAAAAATTGTCAATAACCTTTAAATATTCAGTTAATAGCTTTAAAAATTTTGATTTTAGAATATCAAATTGATCTAATTTAATATTTTTAAACCAAAAATTAATTAAGTAATTGATAATAGTTACTAATTTCGGGCGGGTGTCATTCAACAAGTGTCATTGGTAACAACAATAACTGTTTTAATATTCGAATAGATGAAGTATAAATTAAATATTTTGCATTTTTAAGTATAATAAGACATAGGGTAAAAAATGGTTGACATCCTTATAGTTCAATATTAAACAAATAACATTTTGCTAATAGAAGTAATAAAGAGTTTACTCATAACAAAGTAATGATAGCAATTTAATTAGCATGTAAATTAGTAAATGGATATAATTTTTATTCACTAAATAAACTTTTTTTTATTTAGTGGAAGATTTTTGATGGACAATGTGCCGTCACTTGTCCCAGATCAGAAAATGCGGAATAATTCCAGCATCCATTCTGAGAGGTATATCCATTTCTCATTGTCAAGCAATGACTGAACCGAAAACCATGAGCTTTCATTTTGAAGACCAACATCTTGCCGATATAATATTGTCTTATGGGCTGCCTAGCGGCCTAAGATTGTTGTAAGGCATTTCAATGTCTACAGCCTTAGGGGAGAATTTTTCAAAAGAAAAAGCCATATTCATGTGTCTTGAAGGTGGAATCTGGGAAAACGTTGTTAACTTATAATTCTTCGAGAATTATGATATATATAAAATTTACCAAATAGAGGATTTTTAAAAATAGATTAACTTTTTGATAAATTTTGAAACCAAGTAATTTCAAACTTAAAAATGTTCTAAGAAACGTAAAAATTTGAAGATAAAATTTGCTTAAAATATATATACTCCTTCATTATTTTATTAAAAAGTCTCAAATTTTTAATAAAATATTTATAAAAAGTTGAGACTATATATTTTATAAATAACTATTTATAAAAACCTAACCACAACAATGTCGAATTTTGCTCTTCAATCACTAAAAAAATGTTATTGGTATAAATTTTTTTATCTTATAAATATTTAAACTTGGTTACCTAAAAATATGATTTCTTTATGTTATAACATTAGAAATATAAAGTATATAGCAATGTACTAAAACAGAACATGATTGATGAAAAAACTTTAACTGTCATCCGGATTTGTAAGTCTTTCTTATATTCTTCACACCTAGGAATTTCTTTATTCATAATATCTTTCTGCAGAAGTGAGATTTTCTTTTACTATTTACCCGTACTTTGCAAAGCAATTTCGAAACATTTTTTGTTTTTTCTTTCCTTTTATCCAAATATTTTTTTTTGCGTTCTGTTTGACATAGTATCATCGTGTTCTTATCTTTTTCTGCAAAACATTCAATTTATTTGTTTGAATTCATCTCCTGTAAACACTATAACAATAAAGAGCAAGACATAAAATTGAAGCAGCAACTATAGTTGAAAAATATTTCAACGATTTTAAAGCGAAGAAGTATTTTATTTTTGAAATTAAATTCCATTATAATGTTAATGCTAAAAACAAATGCTTTTTTTAATAAATATAATTAATAAGCAATAATAACCAATACATATAATACAAATGTATAAAAAATATATATCGATGGTCTTCTCATATCCTGGCATAAAATATGAAATTTTCCAAAATATTCTGTGTTTATCATTGAAATAGCTAAGATTTTTTACAAAATTCAACTAATTTAATTTCAACTTTATTAAGTACTTGAGACTCTTCATCTATCAGAAATTATTGATAAAGAGTTTCAAGTATTATATATATCTAATGCGGAATTCTAAACGTAGCAGTATATATAAAATATATTTATATATCATTAATATATTAATAGTCAAGAATAAATTCAGATTTAAACCTTGAATCAATGTATTTTAATACTTTAAAATAATATCTTAAACTGAGAATCATCTCAAACTTAATATCATTTTTAAGTTTTCATTATTCCATCTTTAATAATAATAATAATATTTCATGTGTAAATCCTTAGACATTTTTGAAACTCCATTATAACTCCCAGTATCTACAAAATAAAATATTGTGAATTCAATAAGTATATGTATGATTTCATAATAAATTTCAAAATATTATCTTACATGATTAAGAAAGCCAAAATCTCTTAATCATTATGATCCAAGATTACGTAACATACACTTGTATTTATTGATACAGTTAGGAGTTTCATTATCTTGATTTATGCATTTTAAAAAGATTGAAAATAACAAAACTAAAATTTTTTTATTGAGAAAGTAGATTTATATTTAAAGGAGACTACTGAAGTGTACATTAAGGAAAACAGGTTTGAAATGCATGCATATCTCCAAGAACCTCGAGATTTTAAATCACCATCAAAGGACGAGGTCACATCTGAGCTAGCACACTCATTTCCATATTTAAACAACAACCGTTTTTAAACATAAATATTAAGATGAACAAATTATGTAACCAGACTAGATAGCATGATAAAACAATATAGCTCATTTCTTAAATGCAACTATCAAGGCTTGTTCATTTCAATGTAAAGTGGGAATCAAATGATCTCATACTGAAGTAATAATACATAAATGCAAATAACAAAAATGAGTGTCAAGAAAGTAAATTGAAAGGTCATCAAAATGCTAAACAAAATAATGAAAAGTGGATAAGGTAGAGTAATCGCATTGATAAATGTTTTATAAATCATGAATCCAAATGAAAATGTAAATGGCAACAAATTGAATGGTCAAAAATCACTTCTTAGAAGATTGATAAAAGTATCCAGGTGCAAACATATATATCCATTTGAGTCAAATACTTAGAATATTAATATGATAAATTCAATCCGAATAATATTAATGCAACGTATCTAAGTGCTTAGTAATATTATCTAATGTTAATATACCTAAATACTCTGATTAACACAGCCAAATTGCATGGTTTTAATTCGCTTAAGTGTTTAATGAGTTATCTATTGTTAAATTGTAATTAGTGTCGTTGTTGGATTAATATTACTGTTGGCTTGAACATTACAAATATATGATTTTTAGTTTATTTGTTTATATGCGTTTATGTACTTTATTTTACGTAGTTCTAACATTTAATTCTTAATTTAAATCTAAAAATATAATTGTCGAAAGTTATATTATTTTAATTTTCACAAACAGTTTATATTTATGTTATAAACTCTATCAGAAACTAAGGTGTTTTAAATATCAACAAAACTACGTGCACTTTGCAGTTATTTAATCTTGAATTAGAAAAAAATAGCACTGTTTTAAAAATAAGTTTTTCTAAATATCCTGAAAGAAAAGTAAAAATAACTTACGTTCATCTTTTATAACTGAGATATAAATTAGAAATGTGTTTGCTAACTAAATCATTTGATATATTTTTTTTATATTTACATATCTGCTTTTTACCAACTTTTATTTTTTATAATTATCTTAGTTTAAAATAAATTTCTTATATTATAAAAGGGTATAAGATAAATTTTTATACCCTTTCATTTTAAAATGCAAAGGCCTCAAAATGTAAGCAAAAGTTTTTTGAATGAGTCAAATATTTTTTATTACATTTCATGAACAAGATCTTTAATGTTGTGTGCATCTCTTATTAATAATACAATGCATTAAATTTCTGACGCATTTCAGTTTTTTTTTGTATGACTTCATTTCTACATCATCATACAAGCTTTAGAAAGTTTAGTTATGATGCATTTTATTATTTAATACTGTATGTTTAATCCTTTGCTTTTGTTTTGTCAATTTTTATGTTTTAAATCCATTATCACAGTGAGTTAGCCAAATTAATTTTAATATTGCATGTTCAATTCATTATAGTCAATTATTTTAAATTTACTTTGTTTAAATATTTTGGTAAATATTGTATAATATATATTATGATATTTACTAATGAGGCCTTAATTATGCCTTGTTTAGCATTGAATAACACTTTTTTAAATTATTAAATGTAAGTGTCCTAATCTTGCTAGTAGACGTTATTTCGCATATTTCTATGAATTACATTTTCAAATGAAGCTTTAACAGCTAGGAGAGCAATATTTAATAAAAATACAACATATACTTTTATTCTATTTGGATTTTGTTTACACACTTATATATAGTTCTATTTAAAACTCAAAACATAATGAAATACATTAAAAGCTAATTTTCTTATCTCTGATATTATATTCTATTATTTTTGTTCTGTTAATTTTTCTCTTTTTTAGACTCATTGTTTCAAAATTTTGAAAGTGCACACTTAAGGCAGAATATTATTAACACAGAGATTTAAGTTAAATGAATTCATTTATTTCTATAATTTTCCCCACATTTGTCGTAAATAAGACGGTTTGATACTATTAATATAGCATACTATTATCAAGAAATCAATTTTATTTGACTGGCTTAATGTAGCATTTTTTAAACTTCCCTTCATTGACACAGATATTACGTTTATTACACTATTTTAAAAGATTTTACCACTTTGGTGTGGTATTTTGAGTTATTTTTGAAATGTGAATATATTAGTAAATAATTGATATATTTAAAACCAATAGCTGAACATTTTTAAAATTATTTCTTGGTTTTGATAAAAGTTTGATAGGTAAACTTCACTTTACCAAACTCCAATGAAATACAAACAATTTGACTAAAAGCCAGTGAAGAATTTGTAATTTTAGAAGAAACAATTACTGTGTATCATGAGAGTAAAATGTATGTATGGTATCATGGAGTGTCGTAAAATAATCGAATAGATGTAATAAACATAAAATCAATGATTGCATTATAATTTTATTGAAACAAAAGAGGTAACACTAAAACTATACAAAATTGAAACAAAGAAAAATAGTGGAAAATGAAATAATATTAAAATTAAAGCAGATATTTTATATATATTAACAGTGATTGAGAAATGTAAAAACTAATATACATGAAAATGGTGCATAGAGACAAATCTAATATAATGTAGAAAAAAGAAAAATTAACGAAAATTTCAATGAAACGGTCCAATGTGTAGAAGAAAGAATGAAGCAAATGAATTTAAAAATAATAATATAAGGATTATAATTCAGTGATGCTTAAATACATCTGAATTTGTAAGCTAAAGATATAAAAAAATAAATAAAAAATATAGAATAATGTAAACAATACAATATATGTTCCATTACTAAGGCTCAAAGTATAGTGAGAACAATGATACAAATTATTACTATACATAGTTAAATATTAAGAATTTATACCACAGTAAAATAAAATAAAATTTAAGATATAATGCGTTAATTTTAATTGGAACATTTATTTCTTGGTAGTAAGAGAGCATTTTGTAGAAAAAAACATTTTAGCTGAAATATCTCCAAAAATTTATGGTTGATGATGTAATAAAAAAGAAAATTTAATCGTATACTTTTTATCAAAAATTTTCAGTAATTAATAATGAGTAAAAAAATAAAAGGCTGCTAATGTTAAATTAATGTTTTATATCATTTCTGAAGAATGCTTTCTGTATATTTAATTTTTAATTTTAACATTGGTGTAGTTAATTTTAAAGTAATTTGTTTTTTTTAAAAAATTTTATTATATTATAACAAGGAAGCCTATATAAAGTAAGATTGACTTATATAATTATACATATTAAACTATCAAAAGGTTTACTTAACTGTGCTGATTGTTTACGCAACAGGGAGCTTTGTTAGTGAAGTACATATTGTATATTTATATTATATAGCAAAATGACTTTTGAAACAAAATGCTCAAAGAACTTCAATCTAAATGGATTGTAAATGTTTTTTTACATTGAATCATTTAAGCATGAAGTTTTGATGGTGAAAGACTTTTCATTTCATTCTCTATATAATGAGACAATTCTCTAGAATTATCAAGTGAAAAATGATTTTATGATTTAGTGACTTAATTTTTGCCACCAACTAGTTGACTTAATGCAGTTGAAAGTACACTACTGGCCATTGAAATTGCTACACCAAGAAAGCGACATGCTACAGACGTGAAATTTATACGAAAGGAAGAAGGTGCTATGATATGCAAATGATTAGCTTTTCAGCGCATTCACACAAAGCAGGCGCCAGTAGCGACACCTACATTGTGTTTAAATGAGGAAATTGTTCAGCCGGTTCCTCATACACAAATTGCATTTGAACGTTGTTGCCTGGTGAAAAGTTGTTGTGATGCCTCGTGTAAGAAGGAAAAATGCGTACCAGCACATTTCTCACTTTGATAAAGGTCGAATTGTAGCTTACCGGGATTACGGTTTATCTTATCGCAGTATCGCTGCTCGCTTCGGTCGAGATCCAATGACTGTTAGGAGAATATGAAATCGATGGGTTCAGGATGGTAATACGGAACGCCATGCGGGATCTCAATGGCCACCTATCACTAGCAGCCGAGAATACAGGCATATTATCCGCATGGCCGTAATGAATCGTGCAACCACGTCACGAACCGTGAGTCAAGAAACGGGGTCGTTTGGAAGACAAAAAAGTGTCTGCACGAACAGTTCGATGACGTTTGCAGCAGCAGGGACTCTCAGCTCGGAGACCATGGCTGCGGCTTCCCTTGACGCTGCGTCATAGACAAGAGCGCCTTCAATGGTGTGATCAACGATGAACTTGGGCGCACGAATGGCGAGACGTCATCTTTTCAGATGAATCCAGGTTCTGTGTACAGCATCATGATGGTAGCATCCGTGTTTTGTGGCATCGTGGTGAACGCATACTGGCAGCGGGCATTCGTCATCGTCATACTGGCCCATCACCTGACGTGATGGTATGGGGTTCCATTGGATACACGTCTCGGTCACCTCTTGTTCGCAGTGACGGTGCTTTGAACAGTACACGTTACATTTCTAGTGTGTTACGCCCCGTGTCTCTACACTTTATTCGAGCCCTGCGAAACCCTACGTTTCAGCAGGATAATGCCCTACCGCATGTTGTCGGTATTGTACGGACCTTCTTTGATATGGAACATGTTCGGCTGTTACCCTGGCCAGCACGCTCCCCCTATCTTTCAAGAATAGAAAACGTCTGGTCAATGGTTGCCGAGCTACTGGCTCGTCACCAAACGCCAGTCACTACGGTTGATGAACTGTGGCATCGTGTTGAAGCTGCATGGGCATTTGTACCTGTACATGCAATCCAATCTCTGTTTGACTCATTGCCCAGGCTTCTATTATTACTGCCAGAGGTGGTTGTTCTGGGTGCTGATTTCTCAGGATCTATCCAGCCAAATGTTCTGAAAATTATATCACTTGTTATTTCTTGTATAATATATTTGTCCAATTGATATCATTTTGTTACCTGCATTTCTTCGTGGTGTAATAATTTTAATGGCCAGTAGTGTAATATAAAATCTCTATATGAAAAACTGGAAGAATATTGCCTTGGTTAAAATCAGATCACATAAACTAATTGGAATATGCTAATGTTAAGCTGTAGGATTCTGAAGATTAAATGTGTTGTATGTTCATCGAATGTTAGTTTAAACATGCACTGCTTACCTTTTATACGTAATATAATTGATGAATATCAAATTTAAATTCCTCAATTCTTCGCTTAATTAGAGGTTTTAACAACTGTTTCATAACTTATTTTAAACAAAATATTTTTTTGATGTGAGTGATATGTTTTATTATGAATTTCTTACTCGATTTATTTAATTTGATAATTAGAAAATAGTAATGCACTATGTATTTCAGACAGATTTTGAAATTTATGCAGAAAACACAAATTGTTTAATAAATTTCAATCTTATATATCTTAGACATATATTTTTTGATACATATAGCCAAGGAGACCACTGAACAATTAGCAGTAATGATTTCAGTTAAAGAGTTATGGGAGTTTGTCTCTTAATCTTCTTGTGGATGTTTATAATGGTTTTAAATTAACTTTAAACTGTAGCTCCTAATTGATGATTTACAATTCATATAGAAAACTGATGATTTACAATTCATATGGATTATTCAGAAAGGTATAAGCAAACCAAAAAAAATTAATAAAATTCCCTTGAAAAATATTAAGACTTTAAAAATTGAAATTAAATTGTTAAGATGATGCTATTCTTTTGTATCATTATGAAAATAATTTCATATATTTTTATTACTATTCAAAAACAAAATGACTTCTAAATAGAAAACAATTTTTTAAAAATGTAAATCATTTAATTTTTATTCTTCAGTTTTAATATTTTGTATGTATTAGTCATATTGTTCCTTATCAAAAATCTCTTATTTTTCAAAAAAGTAAAGTTTTAATCAAAAACAAATTTATATACATCAAAAATAGTTTGCAAATTTAATATTTAACTACTACAATTATTCTAAAATTAAGCAATTTTTAAGTTAATACTAGCAAAATGGAAAAAAAAATACACAAGCATGTTATTAAGAGATACATTTTATGTATTTTCCTTTTCAATATATTCGATTTCGATAAATAAGATCCAATGCACAAAATAACTGTGTAAGAATACGACGGATAAGTAAATTTGTTTCGTATCATTTTTGGAATAAATAAATGCATTTAGATGGAACATATTCACAAATATCTTCTTTATATGCAATTTTCTCACTTTCATTTTACTACGTTCTTTCCTTGGTATTTCAAAATACCTTTTTCCACAGACTTCATTAGCTTACTATTTTTACATTTCAAATAAATAAATCGAAATTTCCTTGCTTTCTCCATTTCTTATTTGTCAAATACTGTTATATCACAATTTAAACAGATTTCTATTGAGTTCTAGCTGTATAAGAAAGCATTAACATCAATTATTAATGATTTTTTAACTATTTATCATTAGCAAACATTTTAATAAATAAGATATGTATTATAAAATATTATATATAGTTTACTGTATACAAATGAATTATTTTCCTCAATTCTTCCAGAGAATTTGTTCCTAAATTTTCAAAATAAAAGAAATGTTTGATGCTTATTTTTCAGAGTTAAAATAATTTAAATAGAGAATGAGTGATCATTCTATATTTATACTTATTACTTTAATACTGAAATGCAAATTGTTAAAATTATTTTGATAATTTTACTATCAATACTTATGCAAGTTACTGGTTAATTCAATATCATTCTTAACAATAATTAACTCAATATTTTGTCCTTCACATTAAAAGATAACTCATTATATTTCTTCAACGAATTGTGAAAAAGCTATATTTTTATTTAACATTAACTTACAAAAATAACCTTTGTGCTGTATCATACTAAATATTGTACTTTTATGTTTCTGAAGAAAGGACCATTAATCTGTTTATAAATTTCCTTTTTTTAAAAACTTTTTAGTTGATTTAATGTATATATTAAACTTCAAAAGTTCTACAAAATTTCTTGACAAATTATTCCCATCAAAATAATTAGATTTTACGAAGAATAAAATATTTAAGCATAACTTTAAAATGTTATAAATGAGATTTTATAAAGAAAAAAATTATAAGAGACAAAATTTGTATAAAATTACACGCTGAAGTAATTTTATGAAGATAATTTCTCTACTGCTGTAATTCACTTCCCTGAACAGATCCTTGAATAAATTTAGTAATTGACGCAAAACAGACATTGAAAATCTATTAAATTAAAAGAAAAATAGAAACTTGATTTAAGCAGATTTTTTACTCAATTTTATTGTCAAAAAATTCTTTAAAGAAATCTAAATATTGAGACACTTTATTCCAGTCTAAAAGTACATTTAAAATGAAAGCAATGTGCATTAAAAATTAAGTTGCTTCTTCAATAGCTTTATTTCTTATTAAAAGTGTATGGTGAATTTATAAAAATTTGACTAGTTGATTTTAATTTCATTGCATCATGAAATTTATCTTTTATTCAGAAGTTTTTAAGTGTGATAAATATTAAAATGTGTACATCTTTTCAAGCAATCTATTTTCAATTACAGCATGAGCATGTTAAAACATGCACTTTTAAATGAAGACAATTTAACAACGAAATAATAAAAATATTTTCCTAATAATTTATTTACAAAACTAATTAGTTCATGAGAAACTAATTGGTTAATTGGTTGTGCATTTTAAAGTATAGAATTCTGTTTAAATTATGCAAATGATTCCTTACTCCAGCTAACAGTGATATCAATGTCTTGAATAAAATAACAAATGGGTTTCTAAAATTTATTTAAATGAGGAAGTTCAAAATTTCGATTTAATGTTTGTTTATTCAAGTAGATTTAAAATTAATTCATTCATAGAAATTTTAAATTTTCTTTAATGCTACATATTCAAATTTTAAACAAAATAAAATAAGCTTATTTTATTGTAATAAGATTTGAATATGTTACATGGAAATTTGTAAGAAAAACAATGTATTTTATAAAAAAAACTATTACGTTTTTAATATGCTTACCCTAGTAAAAATGAGTAAAATTTGTTCTACCCGCTCTAATTATCTTAACTATAATAAATCTCTTAACTATAAATAAATTTAGTACAAATAATTTTAAATAACATCATTATCTTATATGTTTAGTTTTAAGAGAAAATAATTCATTCAATGCATTTATAAAATTATTTTTCATTTCATATATTAAAAAATATTCCTGCAAATATTACAAGAAATTTTCTGCTTTGAAGTCTAAAAGCACTATTAGAAAGAATTTGGTAGGTTGATTAGTTTGATGCGTAACGAATTATGAAAAAAGTTTCATAGTGATTGTTCAGGTCACTTCAGTGAAATAAAAATAAAGTCCAAGTAATTTAGGAACATTTATGGTATCATAACAACGGGAAAAGTTTGTGAATTTAAGATCTTTTGCAGAAACAATAATCCTCTGTAAATCAGGTAACTGTGCAATAAAAATTATCTGAGAATTAAAAATGCTGAAGAAATAAGAGCTTGAAAAAGTCATTGATAATTACCGTAGAAATCTGAAATGGGTAATGAAACAAAATCGCATATCCTTGCTAAATGAAATATGCCATACTTTTCAAAGTTTATCAAATGCAAGGGCAAAGAGCTGGACTAATCTTCGAGAACTAAAATATCTGAGGTTCCAAAGTCCTGAAGTGATTTATAAGTTAAACTTCTTTTCCCTAAAAAACGAAGTTTTGATTACTATGATGCTAAACTCACCATCATTGTTCTGTGAACAATTAGAAAAATGTGTCTTGGAATGATGGATATTGCATAAGAATCTGGCATTTTGATAAACTAGATATAGCACATGAGAGACATTTTTCAGCGATTGCTTTGTGTAAATTACAAAGAGTTTGGTAGTAACAACAGCATGATTTCAAAACTATTTATGGTTTCGTGCTTAGTTTCTCTGTGAATTTTAATATTTGCCCAATCATACTTTGATAAAATGGGTATTAAAAAGTTAGACTGATTTTGTCATAGTCATAGTTTAAATAATATAAAATTTATTTGAAATTAGAAATGAAACGTAGCCCCATTTACACTGACTATCCTAAGCACAAGCATCCACTTCATGTGTTATGAAAGCCTGGAAGAGTTATGAAAGCAATCACTTCATGTGTTAATGAATTATGAATGAATTATGAAATGTTTCATGTGTTATGAAAATCATCTACAATGCCAACCTATAAAAAACTGGTGTAAAAAGATTCCAGATTTGTGCAGCCATTTACTAATGGAAATGGGGAAATCACATTAATATGTAAATTCATATATGAAAGAGTATTTCTTATCCTAATACGCATGAATTCATTTTTTTCTTAAAACAATTAAATGATGTAAATGCAATTATGTGATATACAGTCCTAAAATTTACACATCAGATAATCTAATATATTTTAACTTATTTTTCTACAATTATAAAAGAAAAACATTTGTTTTATTAAGAAAAATAATTTATAATTTCTTAATAAGTTGACACAAATATTACTGCTAATTTTATTGTCAGTTTAAAATTTTTTTTTAAATGTTGTAATTGCCAACATTTTAAAATAACTCTTTAAGGTTCAATTTTTTATAAAATAAATCCCAATATTTAAACGTTCTTATGTTTCAATAATATTTGAGGTAAAAGTTCTTGACAAGAAACAAAGTTGTTAAGTGAATTTTATGAAAACATTTATAGAGCGATTTTAATGTACAAAAATTTAAAAACAGTATAATGTGTTTTATCATTTTTTCAAAAGAGAATTATGTTTTAAAACAGTTATTCAGAAGATTAGATTTGATTGCCAAAAATTTGATTACAAAGATCAAATTGCCGGATAAGATATCTTTAGTGAGAGAAAAATAATAAAAAACAATATAAAAACTTCATACAATGTTTTAAGCAATTACAAAAATGATACTTATTTCCTTTTCGAAAATTTAGTATATTAGTATATCCTTTCATAGTTATTAAAAAAATATTTTATGTTAAAAATACCATAAGCATGCATATATATATATATATATATATATATATATATATATATATATATATTATAAATTTATCAAATGTCAGTGGCATAAATGTAAAGGTTAGGTTACATTAATGTTACCCTAATAAAACACTATTATGATGAAATCTTTTAAAAATAATTTTAGTAACACGTTTTTCAATAATACTAAATTTGCCATTGAAAATTATTTTATTCAAACATCATTTGTAAATATGTATAAGAGTTCATAAAATTTTAATATTTCAATTAAAAATACGCATTCGAAAATTATTTCTTTAAGCTGTATTCATTTTTCTTGGAAATATGACAGTAAAATTGAATGCAATATTTAATTCTTTTACTGATATAAAAACAGTTAATTATTGGAGACACATCAAAATATTAGTAAAACCTATATAAGAGAAAGTATTATTGAAAATGCGTCCATAATGAAAAATCTTCAATAGATTAAATATTTGATAAGTATTTTAAAATATCTTTCTGCTATATAATTACATAACTTATTTAAACTATCATCTTTAAAAAATACTAATTATATTATATATTTAACCATTTTATGCTGAGATGTATTTGAATGTATATTTAAATGTATTCATAATTTTCTATTTTAATTGTTAAATATTTCTATTTCTATTATCACATATTTTATTAAATCATACATTTGCATTTCTTTTTGATTCCATTTCAAAAATTGTTTTTGTTAAATCATTTTTATCTAAGATGCAAAAGTTGTCCGTAAATGTGTCATCTAAATACACATTTTTCTGATAAACTTTTTGCATGATTGATCCGTTAAATCTGAATTAAACTATGATTAAATTATAGATTATAATTGATATTATTTAGAAAATACGTTATAGACAATTGCATAATTTATTATGAAAAGTAAAAAGTAAAAAAATTATTTCTACGAAATTACAGGTAAGAAAACCTTGAGTAATAACAGATACTGCAGAAAATCGTTCGATAGTCATAGACTTACAATTTTCCTTTGTGAATGTTACGGAATATACTGTGGAGAGAGCGAAATAGATCTATTACTTTGTTGAAAACATGCAACAGACAAGGCAGTCAGCGAGTAAACAAAGTGTAACTTATATATATAAGAGAGTATGAGCGAAGAACAGTAAAAAATAAAGGAATTCAAGGAAAGTTTAAAAGGAACTTTGTAAGACTCTGTGACAAAAAACGAAAACTTCTTTTAGAAAAAGGAATGAGAGTGAAACTGAAAGTGGTGAATGTATAAGAGAGAACTGCGTTACTTCTTTTCCGAAGCTTGGCAGAGCCTTTTGAAAGACAAAAAGAAATCGCTATTTCTTTGGTTCGAGTGAAGTAAAATATCTTCTTTCCCGTCTTGTCTCAGTAAGTTCAAAATGAACACAAGATAAAATGCTAAGCTAAAAATGCAGAAAAAAAAAATATAGAGATTTTTTTTGCTCAATCACTTTAAGTGAGAAAATAGAAAATTTTCTTTGTATAAGTTATAAATCAAGGATAAAATATATTTTTTTAATAGTCTAAAAAATTCATATACTGAAAATATTGATAATTGTAATTTAGTACAAAAGTTTTTAAGAAACATTTATAAATTTTGGCAAAAACACATTTAATCAACAAAGTTTCTTATTTTATAAAAGTGTAACCTATATATTTGAAGTTTTTTTTGAGTAAATTTTTATTTTATAAAACTTACAATTCAAATTATAAAAAAAATATTAATATAATTATTTCTTAACATAAAATTTAATAGCTTTTATTTTACATAAATGTTTCTAAAAAATTTTATTATGTGAATTTTGTAAGCAGTGCATCTTAAAAATAAGTCAAATAATTCCTTTTGTTTTTAGTTATTTTTCTTGATTTATTTTTATAAATTTTGAAATTAAATACCTTAATATTTTTCCAATGTTTAAATATTTATCAATATTTTGCAAAAATAAGGATTATTAATTATAATAACAAACATTGCAAAATAAATAGACGAGCAAATTTTCCGCAAGTAGCTGTCGATTTCTCTGCGCTGACACACATCATTCCTTATTAATTTGGAAGAAGATTTATACTTAATATCTTGGCTCACCAGCATCGTCATTGGAATTGGATGATCAAGAACACGTAGCCTAATCTGATGAGTATTATTTCCAATTGATTCGGTATGAGGAACATTTGAGGGTATAAAGAAAAATTCATGAAAACATGGACTCTATATGCTAATACAGGATGTTTTTCAGGGAAATGTATTCTCTGTTAAGGTAAAAGGTATATCTAGCTGCCGAGATATGGGTACTTTAATATATTTAGTTACAAATCTGACATGTGTCTGATATATAAACATTTCATTAATGTAGGGACCTTAAATGAGAATAGGAAAAATTTCAAGGTCAGTTCAATCTTTATGGTGGTAAAGGACATGTACAGCTGGAAATATATGGGTCTGTTGTTAATGTAAATATCACAGATATGTAAGTATTTTTTCAGATAATCTACACCCATTGATTCCCATTGTGCATTTATACTTACTTGGATATCTCACACCTCGATTGCTTCCAAATGTGTTTGAATAACTCTTTTATTCTTAGCTATTTCCTGTGGCCTGATTTTAAAATCATTGCAAACTTTGTAGATAAGATCAAATTGATAAAAATACTTTTTTTTTTTAAAATTTAGTTATATAAATTCATTTATCAGAGAGTAATTTTATTCCAATAAATGAACTTATTTACTTTCAGTTAATAAGTTCTTATTTACTTTCACTTTCAGTTAAATTTCAGTATAATTAATTTAAGATTTATCTACAATAAAAGTATATGCAGAATTTCAAATTTTATTTTAATGTCATTAGTTTTAACTAAGTTTTATTTATCAGGATATATATTTTTAAAAGTTTCCTCAAATTTCGTGAATCAACTATTATTAAATTATTAGAATGTCTCAAAAATTACTCCATCTGTATAGCAAAGAATTATTCATAAAAATGTAAAAATAGACAGAAAAACTTGAGAATCTTGAGCCTTGTGAATATAAATCTACGTGAATAGTTTTGTTTCAATTAAAAAAAATATAATTATACTGGTTATCATAAATTAAGGAAAAATCACAAAAATGACGGTAATACAAAAAAGTTATGCATGGAAATGAATGAAATTTGTACAATTTTCCAACTCATAGGAAGGTACAAAATAGAATGAAAGGAAATCACTAAACATTTATATTATAAAAATTATAAATCATTATAACTATAATTATATAAAAATATAATATTAGCATATGAATAAATTGAAAAAAATGGGAGGTGTAAGTTTAGTGAAGGAAAAGTGCTTTTAATGTGGGGTATGATCCCCCCCCCCCCGCACAAACAGTACAGAATATTCAGCAATGATCTCAATTAAGAGGTCTATTAATTGAGTAGGAATTGCGAGTCATAACTCTTTTAAATTAGTTGAAACCGTGGCTAAGTTATTTGGAGGGAGATTGAGAGCAGTTACGCGTCATCCTAGAAAGTTCTAAGCATACTCGATTGGGTTAAGGTCCGGTGATAGAGCAAGCCACAGCATGCATTCAGTTGCTTCCTGTTCAAGACAAATACCCTGGACACGATCCCTGTTTGTTCTTGCATTATCATCCTGTAGCATGCACATTGTCCCGGCATATGGGATAATGTTAATGCTCTCACCTTTAGAGATAACATC
>JAPDSC010012033.1:26498-59495 GCA_026290005.1 Latrodectus geometricus | reverse complement strand
AATAGAAATTTTGTATATTGTTAGAGTCTTCACTTAAATAAAATTTCCTTTAATGATTAATAATTTTATACAAATTTAATTGTGTCCATCTATTCAGTTGTTTTACCAAATATATTAATAACCGATTTTAATAACCGATACAGCTGGTTGTCTTTAACCAAATTAAACCTGCTATCAGATAGTAGCAAAAAAAAAAAAAAATAAATAAAGTATCGAATATCTGATTATGAAATAAAATCCAATATAAAAAATAAATCTACATAAGTTACGAATAAGAATAAATCACAAAGAAAGCATAGAAAATTAAGTAATATATTATAAACAGTTGTAAATATTATTTGATTTTTTCACTCCACTGAATTCATAAATTAACTTTGTGAATTACACATAGCTCAAAAGAGATTCATACTGTCATACCTTTCAATACAAAATTATATTTTTTGCATATAAAATGAAGATTTTTCCATACTTCACTTATGTACTAAAATTTTATGAATAATTGTTTATTTCAAAAATTAAGAAACAAGAAGAAATAATAAAAGCAAATTACTTAGATTTGTTTCAATGTACAGATGTATATTTATAGTATTTATAAGTTAACATTTATCTTTATCATATTTACAAGCAAGCACATTTTTACGATAGTCACGGGTGTTTTTTAAAGATAACATTCATTTGCTTTTTAATCTTCAAAAAGTCATATGATTCATTAAAAGCCATCATATTTGAAAAATCCATCTGAATTTAAGAATCATATTATTCTTTTAATGCATTATTATTTTAAGTACATAATTGTTTTTATAAATATTTCATTCACTATAAAATATAATAAACAAGTTTTTAAGGAGAAAAAGTACTGAATATGACAAAGAGAATATTTAGAATTTATTATCAAGAATTAAAAGTATAAAAGCATTTGCGTTATATTCCCAGAATATAAAGCTTTTGTACACATGATTTTTATGAAATGATAATTTCTTCTTCAGATTTCTTCTTTAGATTATTATTCTTTAGATAATTATTTTTTTAGATTAGAGAATTTTTATGGCATCTATGTTTATTTCAAAATAATTATTAATAAAGAGCTTAAGACTATACTACACTAGTGCTCAAAAATGTGATTTTTCTAGTCTTCAAAGTTATTTAGTAAAATTTACTCTTACTTTATTGCCAAATATTCAAGAATATACTATCAAATATTTAAGAAAAATTTGCTTAAAATATTTGCCAGTTTTACTTTCTGCGTCCATAGTATGAACTACAATTTCTAGAGAACGTTTTTTCATTATAAATATTGAAGAATAGAAATCAAACAAATTTGTGAGGTCGATTAAAAATTTCCTTTATTGATGAAGAACGTAACCATTTAGAGTTATGAATAGCGTGGGCTCTTAAATTACATTGATAATATATGAAAAAGTATTAAAAATGATTGTGAAAGGAAAAAGCAATTATTATTGTTACACAAACAAACATTTTTAAATTCCAGTAATATTATCAAAACAAATCCATTATTAAAATGAAAAACAATTTTACGATAGAAAATTCTATATATTTTCAATTCCATTTTTAGATAAGCAATTACTTATAAATTTGAAAAGAAATATTTATCAAAACTCCTGAATGCATCAGATTTACTCATGAATATAAATTAGATATTTCTTCTTTTAATAAAAGTTATTTAGTTTTTCAGTGCAACTAAATAAGTTTTATTGAAGAGAAAGACATCATTTTTATATAAAGATAAAATGTCAAATAGATGTTTTTGTTATTGAATCACCAAATTAAATGACGAATAAAATATTTTGATCGGTGCTATAAAGTATTTTATTTAATAAATTCACCAAAACGAATTTTTCTTAAATTCTTAAAATCGTAACATGTTTCAAAATGTAATTAATTATGTTTCTGAAAATAAAATTATTTTTTTCTTAGTATTTATCTTTTTATCGGCTATTGGCATGGTAATGATTTTGATAATACAAAAACTTTTAATAAATGAATTTAATTCTTTGTACCACAAACATTTTCAAAACATTTCATACTATAATCAAAGAAAAGGAATAAGAAAATTGAACATTTAATCATTCATTACAAAATGATAGTTTAAAAAAAACCTTAACGCATTAGTTGACACAAGTTGGTTTCAATAACTCAAAAAAATAATAATAAAATTATTATTTTTAATATTTTTGAGTTATTCTAGCCAGCTTTAATTACATCTAAGAAATATTTTTATTACCTTATATTTCTACTTATTTATCATAAAATCACTAAATGTTACAAATTTCTTGTAAATTTCAAACAAAGTCAAATCATTAATTTTGACTCTCGAATTAGTAATCTCTTTCTATCGTGCAAAAGAAGACATTAATTTACCGACTCATTTTGGAAGATGGATTCTGTATTCCTTAAGTCAAAGTTTTAATTCTTCTATTTATTCAGTCAAAGTAATAATTCTAAGTCATAAGTTTTTAATAGCCTTAAGTATAAGCCAATTTAAGCTCTGAACTAAAAATTATCTTCGTGTATATCTTGTTACAAAACACGTCTGGCATTATATTTATACAGGTAGCAGATAATCATTCTGAAAAGCTTTTTCTAGATATTGAGCTCATCAAATGTGCGCGCACACACACACACACACACACACACACACACACACGCACCATGTCCATTAGTATAAGTACATTTTCTTTCATTTCGGGAAGAAAATAATAGAATATTTAGATAGAGTATTTCTTTCATTGAAGACACTTATTTAGAATGCTTATTACAGTTAGGAAAATCAATCACATAGTTATCAAGGCACTGTGTGGCCATTCTCTTTTTGAGGCACTTTTTACTCATTAACTTTCAACTGAATTTTATACATTTAAATCTTGCGCAGCATATAACTTTTAGCCTGAAAAATTATTGACACTTTATTGTTTTATATATTGCAGCGCATAGAAATTAATACTAGTAAAACGTATTTTCTTATTACAAAACCTATTAATTATCTAGCAAAAAACATTTTAACAGTAAAGATTAAAAATTTTCACGATTTATGATTATCATGAAGCTTACTGCAAATAATTCACACGTAATATAAATGCAGAGTTTGTGTAAATAAATTGTTTCTCCTAAATAACTTTACATTTCAAAACATCTTGATACAAAATACTTTCATATAAGTATTCATATAAGAAGTGTTGAGGAAATGTAAACGGTATCAAGAGATCTGTCATGTGAATCAGCACATAAATTTAAATTTTTACCAACATCATTCCAAAAAATTATTATAAAATAATTTAAAAAACTATTCGAGCCAAGTGGACATTTTCTCGAGTTTTGATAAATATTATTTTAACGAAATTATTAATTTGCTTCTCATGAGATGATTTAGTTTTATTTATTATAAAAGCAGAATCGTTTAATACATCAATTTTCCCAAAATAGTTAATATTGCAACACCATTCCTCATTTGACATAAAGTATAAACTTATTATGTCCTTAGTGATTATGAAAAATATATTAGCCGGCATATTTAGAAAAATTACAAGTTTTGTTAAGATATAGCAAGTAGTTTTCCAAATAAAACTACTAATTATTGCTAGTTAAAATTGAATAGTCATTTCATTAAGAATTTTGTTAAGGAATGAAGTTTATATAAATATATAATAAATATATAATTGTGTATGTAATTAATTATTAATCAAATCAGAAAACTGAGTGCAAACATTTGATCTGCATTGGAAAATGTTCTCATATTTAATGAAACCTAATCAAAAATAAGAATGCTCATGGTTAAACATTTAATATAATATTTAGTTTACTTAGTTATCGAATTTCGGGAACATTCAATGGAGTCTTCCTCAGTATTAAAGCCCTGCTCTAGGAGAATATTTAAGGTTAAATATCTCAAGTGTTTTATTTCTGACAAAATGATAAAATATATTTATAGCTCAATCAGTCTCATCTTGGGAATGAAAAAGATGTCGGTTTAATATTTTTCAGGTAAGAAGATTAGGTCTAGATTAGGTGAACAGTAAATATGTTCAATTACTTATTTTATTTAAGAAACATAACTGTCTGTTTTGTTATATGAGATGGAATTTGAATCTAATATTCACTTATTAAGGAATTACTGGCAAATATTTAATAGTGAACCGTTTGTTTTCGATTAACATACAATATTAATATGTACAGAATTATTTTCATTGAAATATGTTTTTTTTTCTTTTAAATATGTATAGCAGTTAATTTATTTTTGTACGATTCAATAAGTACAGCGATCATCATCAACTAACATTGTATGCATGGCACAGATTAAAATCTGTGAACATCTGTGCCATGCATACAATGTTAGTTGATGATGCATCCAGAATTTCAAATGACAATGTCATTCCTGTGTGTCTTACAAAATGTTGAAAATCGTGTTTTTTTTTATAAAACTTTGTAAGCCACCTGGACGTAATAATATGAGATAAACTTCCCAGTTCAAAATGTTAATTGTACACTTTAAATACATTTATCACTTAATTTCACTTTAAAATTATGAAACCAACTGTAATAGAATGTTGTCCTAACGTCAATTTTATTTTTATTTCTATTTTAATCTGCGTACAAATTACATTTGAAACACTGTATACTTAAATAAAATAAGGCATGTTTCAAAATCTGGCCTTTAACTGTTTATACATTTCACCTGTGGGTATCATAAAAAATTTGGAATAATAAAGACTGTAAGGAATTAATTTTGAAATTAATGAAAATTCTTAACTTGCTTGTAGATGTTTTGTTGAAGAAAAAATAGAAAATGAGTTAAAAAAATGTAAGCATAATTTCAATTGGGATTTATATTTTTAATGAATTAAAGAAATGCTTTATTTTTTCTTAAAGAAACTTTCAAAATTATATATTTTGTCTTTGGCATAGTTACAAGGGTAATTGATACATAATAATATTGAATATTATTGAAGCAAACTAACTTCTTGGGTATTAAATGAATAAAAAACACAATTTCCCGCATGTAATCATTAATTACATCAAATACAGTTTTCTTCGTCCCTTATATATATTTCCAAATATTGTTCTATGAAAAATAGGATAGAACAGAACTGAAAGAATAAACAGAATGAATTCATAATCAAACAAAATCAGTTTAAATTATCAAGTAAACTTATTACTAATCTTTATAAATCTACACCATATATACTTTCTTTTTTGCTTTAGAACACTATATACAGTAAAAAAGAATGAGGTAATGTAGAAAAAATATAAATGAGAAATACTAGATCAAGTTTCAAAGATAAAAATAACTGTGATTTTTCAGTGAGATTATTCTGATGACTCATGGAGTAAAGAGTGATTATTATTCAAATATAAATAATAATAAATACCCCAAAATAAATTTATTTCACAATTTTTTATATTTTAAATGTAATTTAGGAAGAAATCATTTTAAATGTATGGACTTCATTAGAAACGAAAGTTTTCTGTTGTATCACATAGTATGAACGTCTATTCTTGTTTTAGAAAGTATAAATTATTATTCCAAATGTGAAATCTTCATCCATACTTATTGTTAAAGATTAATAGACATAAAATGATATTTCCATAACATTCAGCAAATTTGCGTGTTTTTCAATAATACTGTTTTATCAAATAAAATTAGGGTTTTTAAAGATTTTTCATTCAATCTGAACGTGGAGGCAATAGGATGAAAAACTTTCTTCTAACAGTTGTAAAATTACACTTTTTTTGTCATTTTGTCAATTCTCACTTCCAAAACGGCATACTTTTTTCTTTACATCTTCACTAACATGCTTTATTTTTTTCTTGGAGGAAAAAGATGCCAAAAAGTATTACGATATATTCTGTACACTTAGGGATAAATTCTCTTTTCTGAACCTTCCACTTATTTCTGTTTTTAATCTGAAGCTGTTTGCACATTTTTTATCATGTGATATTTTTAAATTAAAAAAAATATATTCGCAGAATAAACTAATTAGAAATACTTTAATAAAAAATGGATTTATTTTGGTGAATTTTAGCAAAATTTAAAAAATAAAACAATATTAATTCTGGTCCATGAATTTAAATTTAATCTTTATGTTACACAAATATTTAATATCATTTGAATTTTACGAAATTATACTTTAAACCATTAATAAAAAATTTTAGTTATAACACTAAGTTTTTAAAAATAAAAGTAAAATAAAAATGTGTTAATAAACAGGAGAATAAAATGAAGAGAATAAATACATATTCCTCTTTTATATTACACACACAAAATACCTGCGAGATTTTATGTAAAATATTGAAGCTAATTTTATTGAACACGTTTGAAAACACACCAGTTCAATTATTCAAAGTTTATTTAAAAATAACAAAAGATTAAAAATACATTAATTTTAATATTTTAATGTTATTACTGATAACATTGATGTAACAAATGGCATTTAATGAAATCAAATCAAAGAAAATGGCCTTTGTCTGAAAGATTGCTTCTGTTATTACACATCTTTCAATGTAAATTATTTATGTTAATACAGTGTAAATCATATTAGTTAATAACTCTCCAAATTTTTCTTATTTTCATTAAGAAAATGTTGGTAAATTGCTCTTACACACTGTTGGCCACATTAAATGCAACACCCTGAAGGAAGCATGAAAATAACATGAAATTTACAACATGCATTAGCATTGATGAGATATACAAATGATCAAATTTTTAGAGCAGATATACATCACGCGGGCCATTGGTGCCACTTAGAAGCAATATTTAAGACTTGGAGATTTCGACGGTTTCAAGTTTGGCAATTGTGTTTTTCTTGTATTTTTTAACTATTAATTATTATTATACTATTAATTATGCCTCATAGAAAATAGCCATCATTTTTTGATAAAGTATCTGTATTCGATAGAAGAAGGATAGTAGCCTACAGAGATTGTGGATTATCTTTCAGGAAAATCGGTAGTCATGTTGGGCGGAAACAAACAACTGAAATACGATATATGATCGTTGAATACAGGAAGGTACGATGGACCGACGTGTTCGATAGCATCCACCTCAGTGTACCACAAGACTTGATGACAAGCAAATTGTGCGCATGGTAGTAGGTGGTTGCGATCGCTCAGTCACATCACGAACCATCGCACAAGACATTTAGTTTGTAATGTATTATCTAGTCTGTTCGTACCATTCGACGCCGCTTACATTGTTTTGTCTATCCTTGACACAGAACCACAGACGTCTCTGCCATCAATGGTGTGATGAAAGAAAGATGTGGATGGCAGAATAGAATGAAATGGCATTTACTCATGAGTCACGCTTCTATTTGCAACGCCGCGAGGATCGCATTGGAGTCTGAAGACACCGTGGAGAGAGCATGCTAAACAGCTGCGTTATGCACCGCCACACTTGTTCTGCACCGGGTATAATGGTTTGGGGTGGTCATAGGAGAGGGAGAATTGATTGGCTTGATGTTGAGCGTGGAATTGTTAATAAAGATAAAAATAAAGTATTTAAAACAATGTTGAGTAAAAATATTATTTTGTTGTAGTTCTGACTCGGTAATAATAGGAAAAACCGAGTTAACCAGGTTCTTAGAAATAGTGGAGATTTAAATGAGAACATATGAGAATGACACAATGTAAATAATAGTAATAATAATGTAATTTTATTGTACTATTAACATTTAAATATTTGCAATTTATGTTTAAAGATTAATCGTCTTATCAACATATAAAAGCATATTTATAAAACATTGTGCGGCCAGTGGGTCCCGAAGCAGAGATTAAAATGACTCACCCCCTTTGTAGCGAATTTCCCTTTGTTGTTCTGAACCATTGCTTTCCTTTTGTTAGACTCTTCTTTTGGTTAGGCCTGTGCTTCACTGCTCCGTACCTTTTCCTTTTATCATTGGCGGAGTTTGTAGTACCCAAGGTCTCATCGTAAGGTTAGGCTTCTCTTCCTAATATCTCGTCGGCGGCTTTCAATTCAAATTTATCTGTGAATCTCTGAATATCTGGATGTCTGGATATCTGCATACCTCCATGTCGGAATACTGGATGCTGAAAATCTGCATGCCGGAATGGTGTTCGGAATCTGCATCCTCGCTGGTGTCTTCCCAATCTCGTAGGAAACTTTTTGTCTTTTCAAATCATATCATCATCTGTGAATTCGAATTCTGAAATCTCCATCTTCAACTCCTTAACTTTTATATTGCCCTCATCTCTCCTCCCATTTTCTTCTATTGGATATTTTCTTGTATCTCATCGGTGTTAGGCTTCCAGGGAATGGTCTGAAATCTCCCCTCCAAAACCCTTGATTGGCCACACACAAACAAAAAGGAGAATATTTTAATTTCATATGGACCACCCATACATCCCAAGGGGAAAAGGACCCTGGGATGGAAAACTGCAATAAACTTAAGTGCAGTTTTCGGGTGCCACTTTGAAATATATAGTTTTATTTCTTTATTACCCTTGTCTCTTTATATTACAATTTTTATGTTTCCTTTCTTTTATATTTTACAAAACTACTGCCGAGAGGAATTGTTACAGAATTTATTTACAGTAAAACATCTGTTTTCTCTGTGGCTCCTTTTATGTCGTTTGCACTACGACATATATGAGCTATTGAGGATATTAAAAATGCTGTTAAAGAGAAGTTTAAACTCTAAATCTGGAATCACTTTTGAGTTCTTTATAAATTTTGATAGTTTTAAAAAACATTTTCTGTAAAAATTAATTTCAAATAGGTATTTATAATGATTACAGCATTTTCATTGGATAACATTTGCCTTATATAATAAATATCTCCCTTAAATCCACTTGCAGTAAATTAATGATCAATAGACGGATAATATGTTTGGAGAAAAGTATAAAATCTTACAGTAACATTAGTTTGCTAATTAATGACTAATCTAATTGAGTTAAAAACTGGAGTACATTTTAGTAATTAAAGAACTCAGTATTATGTTTAAAATATTTTTCAGAAATGATATTTTTTTACAAATCAAAAATGTCATTTTATCTGTTTTACTAAAAGATGCTTATGAATAATTATTGCTTATGAATAATAAAATTGATAATTAGCATTCTGTTTTATTTAGCTTGATTGAAACAATTTAAAATACTTCATTTGATCTTTTCGACAATATGTGTGTATGTGAAAAGTTTTAAACCGAATTCTTATTTTTATCTTAACAGCAAATTATTTTTATTTAAATATAACCCATTTAAATACTTTAATTTGTTTTTAAACTTTGAGTTCTTTCTTGATGTCTGGATTCCTTCTGTTTGAACATTATTATAAAGATACTGTTAGTTTATTTGGTTACTTTGTTTTGTTAATATAAATAACTTTTTCATATCTATGTTATTTCTATGTATCTTAGAATCCTGTTGCTAACATAATTCTATGAATGAAACATTTCGTTAATTGATATGGGATATTTAAGGTTTATGCAAAACATAATTATGCATAAATAGATTTCAATTATATTTTTTAGAAAAATGTTCATTTTTCCTGCATTTGTATTTTAAATATATGTAAAACCTTATTAATTATTAATTTCAAGAAAAAACTTTTAATCACATCAAATTACAAACCGTATACTTTCGTCTTATGTTTCTATTTATCATTTAAATTTATTTAATATAATAAAACAATAAATTAAAAAAAATCAATTTCTTTCAGAAAATAAAAAAGGAATCCGACATATATTATTTTTAAGAAAGTAAGGTGCGAATTGCAGCTGCCGATGAAGCAAAAACTTTCTTCAATAAGAGGAAGAGCCTTAATTCTTTGGCAACTGTCACCTCAAGATGCTGTTCATGAAGAAAAGGCGTATTGGAAGAGCAAATTTAAAAGACCGTGTTGCTGGGTCATCGGGAAAATAATACACCGAAGTAATTGCGAATCATATATTAAGTTTCTCCTTCTTGTCTTTCAGCTTTCTATTTCGCAATATTACAAAATCTGGGCTTCATAAAGTTTCCACAAAGTATAATTAGAATACTTTTTTTAAATTTTTCTTTCTATAAATATTATTAAATATACCATTAATTGAGTTCAAATATGCATGCTATTTAGATTGATATTATGGATTTGTTTTCCAAAAATTAATGTACAATTGTACTAAATGAAAAAGTGATTTTTTAGAAGATACAGATTTTTTTTTTTACTTCAAAATTAATGTAACTGGCTTTAATATATTAATACATGAAAGTCTTTAATTATTATCAATATATTTTACATCAATAAGATTAAATATTATTAACATTACTTGTAATGTAAATACAAGTAATGTTGTGATTCTATCTTCGTTTAAATATTCAAGAAAATTCACAATTTCAATTGTATTTTAGATTTTATTAAATACTAAAAAATGGATAATTCTGTTGTAAAAAAAATGGATACTTCTGTTATCATTTTTAATTTTTTGGAATTTTTTAATTATATATGAATAAAAATACATGTAAATCCATCTTTTTAATTTATCACAAGAATAAAGAAATTATTACATTTATTTAGTTAAAAATACACAGTCTAATCATATCAATGTGTTCACCATGTACTTTCGACGTCAATGTTAAATAATTAATCACTGAAGGTAGGTGACATCACAGTACAATTGAGCGTATGTAAAGGGTGTGTGAAGGCTTAAAAAATATTGAAATCGTTGACGTAATGTAAAAACGGATCAAATTATCCAATATCCAATTGGGTCCGATAAAAAGCTTTTAGGCCAAGTTGGGGCATTTGTGAAACGATTATGAATTGTTCCCGTGCCAGTGTGGAAAAGTATACTATGTACTGCAAAGTAGGACTGTCCAAAACTAGTAACACGGCGAATGTGGTGCAACTCAGAGCATTGATGACAGATGAATGATGGCCGTGTAAATGTATTTGAGCTAATAAACGTGCTATCTTTGAACAAATGATCTCCTAGATTGACCAAGGGGCTACCAACAGTGTTACCCAAACTATTGTTCAGTGAACTTTATTGAATCTGGTTCATGCACCAATGCTGACAACTGTTCATTGGTCACACAGGCTGGAATTTGCTAGTAAGTTCAGCAACTAGCGAACTCATTAGCACTAAAATAGCGTTTTTCCATGAATTACGTTTTATGTTCAATCAGACTGATAGAAATTGGCACATACGAAATGAAACTTCTGAAAATAAATACTCTGAATTCATTGCGGAAATGGTGCAGCCTGAAGACGTGATCATTATGATCTGGACAATAATTTCCTGGCATTTTCTGGGTTTACTCATCATTGTTCAAAGAACGATAGATCAATATTTGTACGCATCTGTCCTTGCAAACCATCCTTATATAAGCTTTGTTTTTAATCAAATAATGGCACCTACTAGCAAGATAATGTAAGGAGTTATACTCCTAGATGTGCATGTGCGGGGTTCAAAAAGCACAAGAAAGATTTTATCATTCTCTCCTGGCTAGCAAACGTTTCTGACTTAAGTACAATAGAGAATCTATGGTACCATCTCTATCTGGTTGTTCGAGGATGGATTTTCACCCACTCAATTTAGCGCAGTTAGTCACGACACTTGAGTCGGCATGTTTCAACATCCAAGAGAATATCTTTTGAAACCTAAACTCGCTCTTTTTACGTCTCGCAACAGCCAGATCTGCGAAAGGTGGTTATTTTGGTTTTTGACAGGTGATCACATTAATGTGAACTGTATGAGTATAAAAACATGTTAAATACTCCTCTTAAATATTTTGGTCCTATTTAAACCTGAACAAAGTTTGCGCATGTTCAAAATGCATTCAATAGCAGCATTAAAATTAAATTCGCATTGATATTAAAAATAAACTTGAATTAGAAATGAACACTTGTAAAAATTTAAACAAAATATTTGTTTACTATTATTAGGTTCACCAAGAAATTTTTTCCTTGTTTTTAATTTTAGGCGAAAATTAAAATTTTAATACAGAATAAGATCAAATTTTCAAAAATGCTTAATAATGTATTTAAGTTCTAATTTTACGAGTACTAATGCATTTATAAATTTAAAGTTTTCCATCAATTTCTGTTAAAATACTCATGTTTCTTTTAAAGTTACAATTTTAATACTCTTCAACAGAAAATTAATTTCTTGAACTATATTTTCATTTTCTAATCATGTAATTTAATAATAAAACATTTATAACATTTTATGTCTTAAAAAATTTATTTTATCAACTCAGTGCTAGAAGTTTGTAACTTTACGTATTAATTTCTTTATTTTAGATTACAAACAATTGATTTTATTAGGATTTTAATGAATGTCATAAATTTTGCTCTAAAAATGGTGAAAAATAAAGGAAAGCATTTCATATCTTCGGAGAAAAAAAGAAAAATTCATAAAACTAATATAAGTTATGACTTGTAAAAATGGTGTAACATCCATATCGGATTTTAAAAAAGCAATGAGTTATTTTATAATAAAAATTTTGCTTTCAAAGCATTATTTTATAATATTCGTTTGATAAAGTACCAAAATCATTCAATCTTAATGTCTCATTTCTATAATATTACGGAGAATATTGACAATTCTGGAACCGCAATCCGTAAAATTGGAAACCATTTCGGAACAACACTGGAAACGTAACATTATTCCTCAAACCGCAATCACTGTCATTACTGACTGCGTTTCACGTTACGCTTCCCTAATTACAAACAATTTGTCCTTAATGTTTTCTTTGCTTCTTCTGATTCATTTTCTGCATTGTCTTCTTTCCATTGCTGCCCTCTCTCTTCCCCTGGAAAATCGTTTTCTGCGAACAGACGCGGTATTTTACCTCCTTTTTAAAGCTCTGATTTCCGCGAGATGGCGCTCTCTGAAAGTCAAGGAACGTAATTAAATCAATTTACGATCTTTTTGTGTGGAAAATGTAGATAATAAGGAATTTCACTTTGAGAAGATGGATATGTTATGCATAAATTTATCCTGAGTTTATACATTTTAATGAAAGGGTAAAATATAGCTTTATGGATTTAATATTTATCTTTGTGTTAAATTAAGAGAATATTTTTATAGAGTGGCTAAAATTGCTTTCACAGGAAGCATTAATATAGTTTTTCATTAATCAAAAATTTATTATTAAAATTATTCTTTAATTTCATAAATTGTACTAATTGAGACCTTACTGAAATATTATTTTACATATCGCCTTTAAAATTATTATATGCTAATTCAAATATTTATGGTTGTATTTATTTTAAATACTATGGAAAAGAATTACTCTATAGATAGTGTAACACCCATAGATTTTCAAAATTAAATAACCTATGGTAAATTCAATAAATTTTTTTAAAATTAAATCTTAAATAATAAATAGATTTTGAAGATTCTTTTATAATTCTAATGGCATTTAATTTACAATCAAAGTAAAATCGAAATATGAATTTTGAAATTTATAAATTCACTAGCAGCTGAGTAATTTTCTTTACATATCTCAAACTCACTTGGCAATGATTTTGTATATTATTTTGAAATAAGCTAATTAAAATACATATCCCTCATTTCATTATTAATTACTTATATTCATACTTTTTAGCATAGTAAATAAAATCCCCAGCACAGAAATTTTAAAAGACGTGGTTATAAAAAATAAATCCTTCTTTGGCAATTAGAAAAATTAATTAATAAATTCGATTGTTGATGTGCTGTAAAGATTTTTCCTTTACTTAAGTATCAAAATAGGGATAAAAAGATCCTTTTTTGAATGAAAACAATATTTTATTGAGTAGTTTATGATAACACAAGGTAATTAAAATATCCTAAATTTATAATTCAAATTGTTCTGTGAATCATAATCACAGAAGGAAATAAATTAAAAAAAAATTATGTTTCAAAATTATTATGAATGCAAATTAAAATACTACTATAGGTAGTCATAAGTAAAATCTCTTACTATGATAAGTCCATGAATTGATAAATTGTTTTACTGACACATAAAAATGTCACAGTTTCAGTATATTAAGAATTTTAAAAGACTTCAAGAATAATAAATCAGTTTGTAGATTATTATTTTCATTCATTCAATAAAGAAAATCATAATTGTATTTTGTCCCTAAATTCATATTAATGAAACAATTCAAAATTTCTTGAAATAAATTCCTATAGCATAATTACAAAATATTTTACTAACTACACGCACATATTAGAAAATATATTTATAATCCCTAATTTTATGAGCTGTTGAGCATTCTTAAAAATTAAATTGATAATAATTGAGGTATAAAAAACTCCTAGTATTATATTATATATTTCTTGAGACGTTTATTATTCTTAGTAATAAATCTTTCAGCTTCTTGAGATGTATGTGTGATGCAAATTGGAATTTAAATAAATAAAATTTGATATGGACCAAATCCATCATTTCCATGTTCTAAACCACATGAATGCTAATAAAAATGGGATTATTGTAGAATTCGATTTGTTCCAAAAAGATGGAATTAAGACTATGAATAAAAGAGGTATTGTAAGAATAATTGGTTTTTTTTATGATGTTCTTGATCAGGGTTATATTTAAAGTAATACATCTTTTAATGCTTGTGCAGCAAATGCATACATAAATCACGTTAAAGAAACCTTAATAAAAAATCTTTAAAATAAATTTAGTAAAATGAAGGTGATTAAACTCTTACTAACAAAATGTTTAACAAGTGTTTCATTGTTCAGAATTTTGGAATGAACAAATTTTTATTTGATCATGCGATAAGGATTTTAGAAAATTTATTACAATTTTGTCAGTTTCCTGAGAAAATAACAATACACATTTAAATTTTAACATTCAGTATCATTACAGTGATTTAATATACAACTTATATGTTCCACCAGTTTTTTATCATCACTTTATCATTTTTGTTGCTAAGCAAATAACTAACCGCTTATACAACCAAAAATAAAAGCATTTCAATAGTACAATAATATGTTAGTTTGTTGATTCAAATAATACAAAATAATACTTAATATTTGTCTTTAATCTATAAATTTGTTTTTCTAAAAAATATAATACAATCAAGTAAATTCTCTGCATCTGGATGAATTTCCCAGAATTACGTAGTATGATTTTAATTCTTTTATTAAAAAATTGCTTTAAAATTTGAATCAATCTAAAATATTTCTTCAGGCATCAGTTATATTTATTTTAAATTGGTTTTCTAATAAAGTATTATTGACAAAATAGGAAAGATATATAAGCTATATTGCAAAATGTTATTCCTGTTATACTGTTTAAGTGGAAACAAATTGATAAACAAAATTACATATCAATATATGGAAACGTTAGTAACTCTATTTCTACATTTATAACATTATTAAGAATCATTTAAAATTCACTGAAATCAAATATTAAGTAGATCAGTCATAGTTTTGTAATGTAATGACACTTTTAAGTATTATTTTGTCACTTTTAAGTACTATTTTGAATTAGCCTTACGAAATTCTTTTCACCTCATTTGACTATACCTTTGCTTGCTGCCAGCTACTTTTTAGGTTCATAACTTGCATTTTAAATTATTTTTATTTTCTGTTATGATCAGCTTTTATCAAAGACGGAATACGTTGATACCAATCTAAGTCAAATTTCAAAATATATGTATGTACAATGTGATTTTATTTTCCAAATTTTGTAATTTATATAATGGGACTTTAATTTATAACATTTTGCAAAATGATGGTGCAGTTGTTGATATGTAAAGTAAGTTTCACAATAAATTACTGGTAGAATGTAGAGTGTGTATTGGTGAGTTTATATACGCAAACTTTAAGTAATATATTGGTTTTTGTTTTCGATAAGATCAATGCATACTAGGCTTTTAAACAATGAAGCATCTGATAACATATTTTTCATTTCAGCTGTGACCATATTTTACAAGAAAAATACGAATCTACGCATAAATGCTATATCCCAAGATTCATAATTGCCCACATAATACTATTTAGCCTCTTGTTCTCCCGCCTCTTACTTGTAGAATACGTCTTATCATATACAAAATAATATCACTTATGTAACTGTCGTTGGAGATCAATATTGGCAATCTCTAGACTGGAATTTCTTAACAATTTATTCAAAGCATATTTTACAGAATATCGCCTCCCGTGCAGTTGTTCTTTCTAGACGTAGAAGTGACAATGATTATCAAATTTATCTTTTCCTTTCCCTCACAGAAAGGTATGTTTTATGACTATAGACATATATTAATACTGAAAGAAAGGTTTAAAAATATTTTCTCAATCATGTTGTAATTTTGGTGTTATATTCTTTATAGTTTTCATTTTATATACAACAGAGGATTAATTTCTTACAGTAAATTCTTATATAAATATATTTAAAGTTATAATTACTTAAATAATAAAAGTTTAATGCTTTTGCTCGTACTCAATCAAAATACAGATTTCAAATAGTTTTTTTTACATAAATGATAATTCATAATATATTAAAAGCTATTATGGCATTGTTTTTCATTTTCACTGACACACACATACATGTATTTATATATACACACACACACGTATATATTTATACATATACATTATTTTTTATTTTTATATTTATTCTTTTTTTATCTTCATGGTTCATTTGTATTCTAAGTGATTCAGCTTATTCTTATAAATTTTAAAAATCTTTTGTGGTCTGTGTATTCATTTAGTTGGTTTAAACTTTCACTTATTTTCTTAAAAAATATTCTACAAGAATTTACATTATTAATTACATAATTTAGTTTTTACTTAATTTTTATTTTAATATAAATATAGTTAATATATATATGCATAATAGTTAAAAAAGTAGTTTTTTTTCTTTATTTTGCTTTCAGAAAAAGCGACACAATTTAAAATCCTTTAATTCCTGTTTCAAGAAATCTTGCACTTTTCTATGAATATGCTTTAATAATTTCTAGTAAAATATTAGTTGAAATTAAAACTAGACAAAATTATTTTTCAAATATTTTTTTCAGCACTTTTCCTCCTTAATTTTAAAACCTGGATATTATGACGGCAGATCTTTTAATTATTTTAGTGAATAATATGGGTAAATAATTAGAAACTAAATAAAAAAATTGGAATTTAATTTAAAATGAGCTCTTAATTTTTCTCTTAAAAACTATATGAAGCCGTTATTTTGAATTAAAATATGAACATTGAGTTTAATTCATTAATATTTATTTTCGCTGCTCAAATTCCTTAATATGAGTTTCTTAGTTTAATTAAAAATCTATGAAGTTCTTGAATTAGTTTTTCGTTTCTCAAATTTATGAAGATAAATGCTATAAAAATGTGTTTCTTATAATGTTGCATGTACTTTTTCCTTGCTCGTTAAAACTGTGTTAACTATGAATATTCTTCTGAACAACATTGATTTTTGTATGACAAAGTCTTTGAAAACAATAGGTTTCAGTTAATCATAATATATTAAATTTAAAAGCTTCTATTTATGTTTTATTTTTTGTTGATTGCCAAAAAGTATAAAATTGCAAGTAATTTAAAATATAAATATCTCTGAATTTTTTTCAAGAAAAAAACACCAGAGAGATTTGATTCTATAACATTAATTAATTAATTTTTAAATTTATATTTCAAATTGTAAATAACCAAAAACAAATAATTTAAAAAATACAGTACCGTGAATAAATATATTAATCAACTGTAAATTATTAATTCGTAATTAGCAGTATCACCAGTGTTGTAACGGGCGAGAAGGAATAGTATCAATGTAACTCATCTTATTTTAAAACGCAACTAAAATAGATACCCACTGCTTGGAGTAATAATCGTTTCCTCTACTCCTGGGGTTTATTCAGGGAACTAGTCCTCCAAGTAGGTGGTTTGATACCGGTTCAATCCCTCTGTCTAGTAAAAACTCTCGAATCTAAAACCACAAAAAGAATTTCCCGAGCTCACATTTTCCCGTCAACCTGCCATGGATTCGGATTTGACTTTTGGAACATGGAATGTACAAATTTAACACAGAAATAGAGAATTAAGAAAACTTACAGACAATGTTATCCAATACAAACTAAATATTCTGGCTGCCCAGGAAATATGATGGACGGGATAAGGAGTTATTAATATACGAAATTGTAAATTCTATTACAGTTGCCGAAATAGACACATAATTTTGGTAATAACTTTATTTTGAGCTAACGAATTAGGTGATAGAGTAATTGAATTCAAATTAGTGAATGAAAAACTTTGCTAGCTGGATATTAAAGGTAAGACATAAAATATTCCAGTTATATGTTCCCACTGAAGATAAAAAAAGAGAAGAAGAGGAATGAGTTTTATGACCTTCTAGGTAAGATTCAAATTTGGATCAAATGATATAAAACTTATGGGTGATTTTAATGCTAGGATCGGAAAATTAAAAATTGAAGACTTTTACTGTATATCATAGTTTACACGAAGATTCAAGTGATAATTGTTTTAGACTTATTGACTTTTCCATTTTATCTAATATGGTGACCACAAATACACTTTTAAACTTACAGATATAAATAAGACCACCTGGACATCACCTAGGGGTAGAACTCAAAACTTAATTGATTACTTTCTCATTGATCTGAGACACAAAAATAGTCTCTTAGATGCAATCACTTTTCGAGGAGCTAGAGTTGACTCAGCTCACTATCTGGGTATATAAAATTTACATTGCAGAATCAATAGATCTTCCAATACGAAACAGAAAACAGAAATCTAATTGGCTTGATATTGAACAACTAAAGAAAGAGAAAATTGCTAGGATGTACAAAATAAAAAATAAAAATAAAAATAAATAAATAAAAAAAAATAAAAATTAAATGACAAATTATCAAATGAGGAAGAATGCCTGCCAATAGAAAATGCTTGGATGAATCTTAAACAAATTATAATCAAAGTAGCTGAAGAAACTATTCCATTATATACTACTGTGACAAATAAACAACGGTTTGATGGGAGATTCTCAGTGATAACAGAAAAGGAGACATGCATTATAAATTAAAGATATAGAAGCATTTCGCTTGAGATGCAGAAAAATGATATAAAGAAATAAGAAGAGAAGGAAGTAGAGTACATAAGAGTAAGAAACGATCATAACTTAATGAACTATACAGTGAGATTGAAACCCTAAACTCGCAACAGGAGACTAGAAAATTTTACCAGCTAGTAAATAATATCAGAGCTAAATTTAATCGAAGTTTTATATCTTTTAAGAAAGAAAATAGAGAAATTATCAGAGATTTAAAAAAGGTCTTATTTAGATGATTTGGACACTTCAAGAATTTGCTTCAAGGTTGGGATAACAAAGAAGATAAGACTACATACAGCAGTCTGCTTACTATTAGCAGTAAAGATGATTGATTTGAGCACAATCCTCCAACTATCTATGATATTGAATCTTTAATTAAATCACTAAATTATGATAAATCAGTTGGATCATATGATATCAAAGCTGTGGTTTTAAATATTAATGAAACAAAAATTATTAAATCAATTAATTACATTATTATATTCAGACACAAGAACAAATGCCTTCTGAGTGAGGAGAAGGTTCCATCTGTCGTATTTATAAAATAACAAGACAAGCTAGAATGTTGTAATTTCATAGGAGTTATTATTTTAATACAGCATATAAAATTTTCTCCACCATCCTATATAAAAGATTGCTAAGGTAGATTTTTAAAGTTATTGGAGTTTACCAATGTGGTGTCCAGTGGAGTACAACAACTGTTAAAATACACACTATTAGAGAAATTTTGGAACGTACAAGGAAATTTAACATGCCACCTGTTTATTGATTTTAAAACTACATACGATTGCATCAATAGGAAAATACTCTTTAAAAAAAGCTATGTTTGAATTTAAGATCCCAATGAAGCTGATGAATCTGAAAAGGATGAATCTTAAAAATGTAAAATGCCAAATTAAAATTTTGTTCTTTTTCTCAGAGTTTTTCTATACTGGGAAAGGTCTGTGAAAAAGAGACTCAGTTTCATGTTTGTTGTTTAATCTGGCTTTGGAAAAAGCTTTACCAGATTCCAAGCTAAACACAAGTGGAACACTATTGTACGGGACAACTTATTTATTAGCTTTTGCTGATGATAGTGGACATTCAAAGCAGGTTGTTGTCGAGATATTTGTATTGCTTGAAAAGGCAGCTAGAAAGATGGGCCTGATCTTGAAGATAAAACCAAATTTATAGTAATAACAAATAAACCAATGGAAATATCCCCTTTAAAGACAACCAGTTATATATTTGAGGCTGTTAAGCAATTTAAATATCTGCGCACAAATATCTTAAACAAAAACAATATTAAAAATGAAATAACAAACAGGTTATCGATCTATAACAGACATTTTTAAGGACTTTGAAATCAACTCAAATCAAAACTAATTAGTATAATAACCAATAAAATTTTTTTTACAAAGTCTTGATAAGATATGTGACTCCTTACAGATCTGAATGTTGGGTGTTTAATAAAGCAAAGAAAAATATACTACTGATTTTTGAAAGATAAAATTGACAAAATGGTTTGGACCATTAAAAGAAAATAACAAATAAAAATTTTATACAACCATGAAATCTGTAAAAAATATAATGATCCTCACACCCTAAAAATAATAAAGTCTTCCTGTGTTAGATGACTAGACAATATTTGTAGATATAATGATTCAATCCCCACAAAAAATATTTTTTCAAGAATATAGGGAAAACATCGAAAGAGTAGACTCCCGAAAGGGAAGATGGTTAGATAATGTAAGAAAAAACCTTAAACTGCTGGGAATGAATCAATGGAAAACTGTTGTGGGATAGGAAGCTTGGAGAGGTAGCTTTGGCTTGTGACAGGCTGTAGAGCTTCTGAAGAAGAGGAAGTAGCAGTATATGTAAATCTTCATTCAATAAACTTATAATAATTTTATGTCTGTCGCTATATTTTATGTGTATAAGGGAATTTAATCTTTAGAATAAACAGTTTTGCAATATACTAAACATTTACAGCTTAAGAGTTTTTTTTTGTATTTGTATGTAATATATATATTAATATATTTGAATTTATAACGAAGTTTTAGGACTTATGATAATGAAAATTAAAGTATAGTATGTACTACATTTTACCTTCGAAAAATGTCGATGAATTTAATCATAACTATCAAGAGTTAAATATCTGAAAATGTAAAATATAATTCCAATCGAATTTCTTCAGGTTATGACAAAATAATGAAACATAAATTTAAAAAATTTGTTGCCATTATTATTAAGAAAGAATATCGTATACGATCGAAATATATTAATTCATTTCTTTATTTCAGCAGATAACTTCTTGGTAAGCTTCCATGTTTACTGAAAATTTTCAAAAGTTTATATCGTGTCTTTTTTATAATGAGATAATTTATATATTGCAATTTATATTTGTTAGATACGCATTAAGAAGTTCAGTAACTTATTTATGCTATAAAGAAAATAAAATTTATAAATGCTAATTTAATTTCATAATAGTCAAGCTACTACCTCAAAAGAATAAAATGATACACTTTAGTATTTTTAAGAGTTGAGAAAACTTAGTAATAAATTTAAAGTATTCAAGAGGTTCTTTCATTCAGTTTAAATGACAATTGATTCTTAAAATTTAATTTTTTTTTATCTCCACGTTACATTAACCAAATAATAATATTAAATTTTCTATGGTTTATTTTAATTAATTTATTAATTAATCTATTTTATTACAGTAAAAATAAAACAGCTTATAAAAATTTAAAATGAAATAAAACTGAGTAAAAATATTCAGTTTCTTGTTAGAATATGATTTTATTATGCGTCTTTTCAAGGACATGCTTTTATTTTAATATACTGTCAACCGATAAGTATATGGACACCTATGTAAATGACGATATCAGTGCTGCTGATGTAGGTCATGGTAGGAAACAGCATCAACATTAGTCGGTAGGAACCGGTTGGAAACAGCATCAACATTAGTCGCATGTAAGATGCCGTGCTGTTCGGAGCTCTCTGATTTCGAGAAAAGTATAATTATTGGGTATCACAAATGGATCCGATCCTTAAGGGACATATCTAGCGATCTGAAGTGTCCAAAATCGACAGTGGCCTATGTGATTAAAAAGTGGAATGTGAGCGGTGATTATCGGAATGTGCCCCGAGTTGGCAGACCAACGAAACTGGGAGATAGAAAACGACGAGTGCTGTTCAGAGAAATTCGGAAGAACTGCACCAAACGGAAGGCCCTCATCCCCGAGAAGTTTCAACAGGCATCCAGGAGTATTGTTTCAATGAATGCCTTCCGTAAGGAAGCACATCTGCTTGATTTTCATGGTCGTGTCCATAAGCCCTTGATCACTAAGTCCAACTGTGTTGCTCGGTTAATGTGGTGTAAAGCACATCGAAATTGGACCATAGATCAGTGGAAAGGGGTTCTTTGGCGCAAAGAATCAAGGTTCACCCTTTACCGTACCTACGTCTTACGTCTCCTGCCAGAATACATTGTGACAACAGTTAAGTTCAGTGGAGGTGGAATTATGGTCTGTGAGTGTTTTTCATAGTATGGACAGGGACCCTTTGTCCGCATTCATAGTAAGCTCAACGCCGATGACTACTGCACCATTTTGGATGACAATGTGCTTCCTACATTGTGGAAGTTATATAGATTGGACTCCTGTTTCTTTCAGGATGACAATGCCAGTTGTCATGTTTCGAGGTTAACCAAGATTTGGTATTGTGCCAATGGAGTTCATCGAATGGATTGGCCTGCCCAGAGCCCAGACCTGAACCCTATCGAGAACCTCTGGAATGAGTTGGATCGCCGAATTAAGAGGTGCATTACCCGTCCAAAATCGGGAAAGGAACTTTTACGTCTACTCCAAGCCGAGGGGAAGATAATACCACTATCTGTAATCCAAAGACTTGTGGAAAGTATGCCCCGGAGGTTTCAGGCTGTAATTGCCTCTCGTGGAGGTTCTACCAAATATTGATTTTGAATAAAGTTAGTTTTTCTTTTCTATCCCTGGTGTCTAAATACTTATTGATAGACAGTGTATAGTTGACTAAACTAGGAATCATTTCGATAGTATATATTCATAGATCCTTTAGAAAATGTTATTTCGAAGTCATAATCTATTTGTAAAATTTTAAATTTGTACTATTCTCGGTTATCTTAAAATACATTTAAATTAATAGAAATGACATCTGGTTCTGAATGGGAAATTTTAGGTATTTATATAAGCACAACTCAAAATAAATTAAGAAATATAAAATATAAAATGCTTCAATTTCTAAAAATATAAATTCATTATGAAATATAATTTGTTTCTACATTAATTTTTATTTTTGTAGATCAAATGAATAATCTATTGAATTTCTCACCGTCACACATTTTATGTCATTAACTTCGAATTATTCTCATTACAGTTCATTATTTTCACTCAATTTCGAAGATAGCAAAAAAGAAGGATTTATCGCTCCCCATTTTACACTGATGTAATTATTTCACAAGTCATCATCTAAGGTGGAAAAAATTGTAAATGCTTTACGCATGATTAATGGCTTCAAGACAGCATTTTTGTAAATAATGTATTTTATTTTATTTCGCAGCAACTTTCGAGAGAAAGTAATCGAGTATTCAAAAAATGGTTGGCAAGAAATCGATTTCAGACCACATTTCCTGGTCATTTATTAATGAGACAGGTTATTTTTTTTAATTTTCTATATTCTGATAGATTATATAAATATTTGTTAATTTACTTATTTATTATAATATTAAGAAATTAGAATTTAACAGTTTTTATAAATTCTTTGGAGAATTATGAGATTAAGTACTTTTCCTCTAAATTTTGTCATCTGAAGATAACAAGTATGAAACAATATTAATCATGATATTTAAAAAAATATTTATTTAAGGAATAGTAAATGAAAATAGCAAGCAAACTAGTAATTCATATAAAAAATTAAACATATCAAAATGAATATAATCAAAAGTATTAAAAATTTATACCTATTAAATAATTTTTCCCAATATTCATATACAGAATTCATTCAAGAAAAAATTCTGTTAGGTCAACTTTAGTTTATAACGTGGAGCAAATTTAAAAAAAACAATCTATTAACATGATATTTTTAAATGGTATATAAGTGTTAAATAACTAGGGGATAGGCGATACGAAAAAGAATATATTTAAAAAAAAAAGTTTTTTACTATACATGCTCTATTTTTTTATAATCTACATTGGGTTATTTAAAACATATAGGAATTTCACACAGATATTCAATATAATAAAAACTAAAAACAAACATTTTATAAAAATAATTGTTATGAAGATAATGTCTTATAATATTACTGACTAAAATGACCTATAATTAATGTTACTCGCATTTTTAACAATTTTTTAAATATTTATTATATACGGTTAAAAAATGAAAGTGATTAGGAAAAACTGAGTAAATAACAATAAATATTAATCATAAGAAAATAAAAAGATATTGATAATGTTACGTATTCTCATTAGATTTTATCTCTTTCTAAATAAGATTTATCGTTGAGTAAGTTAGCTTCAAAGAGTATCGACATTTCAGACAATTGTTACATTTTTTAATTTGGTATATTGTAACCAACATATAACATTAGAATATATGTTAAGAATGTTTTAATTTGTATCTCAACTTATTGTGAATTATGTTTCTTTTTGAAATATTAATTTTTAAATTTTAACTTTTAATTAGTTGCTGCATTTAGATATGGGTAGCATTATTTTAAGATTATATAGTGACAAATTAATTATTATCATATTCCCACAGATAATGCATTAATAAACTAATACATTGCTATATATTAATAGATATGTTCTCTAAAATGCTACCGTGTAATAATAACAAATTACTGTAACATAATTTGTCATAATATTTTGCAGTTATGTCTTCAATAGGATCGTTCCATAAAGCCTTTATGAATTTGAACTCTCGGTAATTATTTTCTTTTACCAGATATTTTTAAAAATATTTTTGAAATAAAAATTCAATCATTAATAAGTTTAATATTATTAATTCTAACTGCAGAAAAAATACTATTCTTATTTCTTAAAAGTTTATTTCTAATCTTATTACAAATCAAGTATTTAACATAATTGCTTATTTTGATTTCCTGTAGTTTATTTACTTATTTTTAAGAATTGGTTTGAAAAACTCTTACAAATGCAAAACTTTAACTTAAAATATTCTTATAAATTTAATATTGCTTTACTCTTTTTATTATTTCATGTTAAAAATATTTTTTTTTTCAGTATATGTAGTTTATTTATCTATAATTGACCTATTTACATAAAATATATTACATTCATAAATATGATTATTATTTTATCAATATAAGTGATTTAAAATTTTTATTTAATATAAACAATATCTAGATATTTAAATCAGAAAATATATTTCGAACTAAGGATATTCATTTAGAAAAATGCTTTATTTTTAAATTAATTAGTTGATTTTAAATTAATTAATTATACGAATAAAATTAAATTTTTAGAAAAAAATTATTCAGAAAATAATTTTACAATTGAACCTACTTAGAAAATAATTTTATAATAATTTAATTTAATTGCCAAGAATTTAAAAATAGTACTTTTTATAATAGGGCTGAGGAATTTGGAAATTTGCACAGCATATTTTATTTATCATAAGTTAGAGCTTAAAAATGATAGTCATGCCAAACATTCTAAAGAGAAGGTAATTTAATTTTTTTTAAATTTATATTCTTTTCAACCTTTTACAATTTAATAATACTCATTACATATCAGTATGAATATCTAATCATATTAAATTTAGTTGCAAAAAAATCACTATATAAAATTTAGGCATTAATTATATTCATGAAAAATGATACCAGATTCATTAGAAATGCATCAACCTCTTGAATACAATTGCTGAGTATATTTTAGCTGCAACTGTAATGGTAAAGAGCAATCTGAAGGGTTATTTTTTGCTTGACATTCTAATACTAAAAAATGTTTTATGTATTCTATATTATAAAATAGTCGTGGATGTAATTTTAATATAAAGAAAGTATTCCACTTTAAATTCTCAAATGATATTTAAAATTTGCCATGTCTGCATAATTTTAAAAATTTAGAATTATTAAACTTATAATGTAAATAAATTTGTAAAATAAATTAATTTAAAATTGTTTAAATTTACAAAAGATTAGATGATTTTCTACAGTAATTGTAAATTGTAATTCCATTTTCCAAATATTTTTATGTAGGGAAATTGTGTTAATTTAATTACGTTAAGGAAATATTTACATTATTTTGAATTAACTGAAAAATGTTATCAATTGTTTTTGTATTAGTGATGCATATATTTACGTAAAGTAATTTGATGATTTTCTTTACAGTCTGAAATTTAAAATTCTTGCCTTAAAATTTAAAAATAAATTGAAAATGATTTTAACAAACATTAGAAAAATATATTTCTTATATTCCTAAATCCAGAAAATAGTAGAATTTAAGGTTGAAATATTTCTCCTTTATTTAAAAATGTGCTTATTAAAATTTAAATTTACTTTTGTTTTCTGTAAATATATTTTTTGAAAGAAGAAATTATTCCAACGACTTGATGTTGATAGAAGAAAAGTAATGAATGGTAACTTGTTTTAATTATTTAATCATGTTAAATTTTTAAATTATATTAAATGACAAAAATGAGATTTTTAACTTCTCATATACTTCATGAAAAAATATAAGAATTTAACAAATTACAATATGTAAAATATAATCATTTTACTGTCACGATTAAGGAAATTATGTAAATTATATATATGAAATATACTTTTTGAAAATATGTATTTTTCTTTATTTTTATATATGCTGAATAATCTGTATTTTATTTTAAGAGATTTAAATCTGAAACATACCAAACTAAAAATACATATTAATACATTACAAAATGCTAATTAATAAAATTGCTACCTGGAAAAATGGTATGTGACAAATTCAAATTTGGCATTAACCAAAAAAAGTTTCAGGAAAATTTAGAATATCTGTGTATTAAGGAGCAGTTTACTCTCAGTAAACATTAACATAAATAAACATATTACACAATGATCTTTATGAAGTTATAAAAGTTCTTTTAAACGTTACCTCTGAATGCCTTCTATGTGGTAGATAGTAATTTTTAGACTTGTGGTAATACGCACAAGTTGCACGCAAAGAAAACAAGAAAACTGCTAAGCATTGACTCCAATAGATGTGTGTGCAAAAAGTAGAAATGTCTCCAGTCATTTAGTATTGGCTAACATCAAAATTAAGAACTTGATTCTGAGGAGTTAACAGATAGAATGCACAAGTTTTTTTTTTTTTATAAATATCATTGGCTTTGTATAAATTAGTGCTAATGGCTTATTCTTAGAAAAAATTAAGAATGTTTACATACACCTGTGTGACATATCTTTGCATATATAGAGTGATGAATTATGTCATTGCTCTTCCATATCTCAAGGAATTATTTTACGTAATGAAAATAAAATTATTAGATTCTTTCCTTTCCATTTTTTTGGATAATCCAATGACTATTAACTAGTTCAATTTAGTTGCAATACATCGAGAAAATGACAAATGGATTTCAGCCTGTTGGTATTCAAGAAGAACTCAGATAGCCGTCTGTCATGCTTTTATATATAATTTTACATATTACATTCCAGAACAATTATTTATGTAATATTTTTTCTCACAATGCGTTATACGTGTACAGATTGTCAATCTTTATAAATTTCCTACTTTCTTGAAGTAACATAAATAATGGTCACACAAGCAGTGTACTTTTTAAAACAAAAGCCTCCTCTGTCTTAATCTTCTAAATCTTAAATGACGAGATTAGACATGCTACATTAAAATATGGAAGTTATAAAGTGTATTGATAGGGAAATATTCTATTTATTAAAAATTAGTATGAAGATGCTTATAAATATTTTGCTAATTACATAACTGCAAAAAACGTCTTTAAAAATAAATAATAAAATTCAGAATGTTTACGAAGAAGTTATGTGAAATACTTCAGATTAACAGGGGGATAAAATAATATATGGCTTACATGAAAGGGTATGTTATATGTGTGATAATGGGGAAATATAATACGGAAATATTTATTAAATTAAAAATTTCTATAAAAATTTTAATGAAATATTTACTGATTGATATCTTATAATTCTAAAATTGCTTATTTTTTAACTACATTGGTCATTAAAATTTTAAATTATTGAGTTTTACATAGCACTAAATTTACTTTTAGTGTTTCATATTATAAAAAAATTGAAAATAGTTAAATGTACATCTAAGTTACTATTTATCATTCTAGACGCGTTGTGCAGAATTTAACGAGGCAAAACATTAAAATGTTTCATAACTTTTATTAAAATATGAATGTACATTTATCACTTAATATTATAACATTTATCACTAAATATATAAACTTAAGAGCTAACAAAAAATCCATTAATTTTTCAAAATAATTGAGGTGTAAGAAGAAAAGAAATCCATAAAAATGACACAATTCAATAACCAACAATCTTTATTTTCAAAACATTTTTCACACACCAGATATGTATATATAATATATTTATATAAAGATTTATTATTTTTTTTATAAAAACATTCTAAAAACCTTGGAAGTATGAATTCAGTTAAGGTAGCAGCTAAGGAAGATGCGGAATTGGTAGTTTTCATAATGCCTTGTGTATGAATTTCTAGAGCTTATATATATCTAGCCCCCATTCACAATACTTTGTGAACAAGGCATTGCTATCCATTATAATTTCTGCCCATAACACCGAAAAAAATTGAAGGATTATTTATCGAAAGTAGGTTCTTCTTAACAACCCTTTGTTAGGTATTTATTCACCGTAAATTTGGTAAGCATGATAGTGGTACGAATATTTACATTAATTATAAACTAAAAATATTACCTAGTTAATTAATATATGCAAGATATAATAATGTATACAGAAACATTATGTTAAAGAAATGAATGAATTATTTCAAGTTATTTTGGAAAGCAAACTTTCATTATAAACTTAAAATCAGGCATTTGAATTTTGGAAGAAAAATAGACATCAATAAACTAATCCAGAAATTAATATATTGACCGATTTTCATAAATCTTATTATTTTAAACTATTTATAAACTATCATTTTTAATAATGGCAGAAAATAATTAATTTTAAATAATTTAATTAATTTTAATTTTAAAGGACGAATTGTGTGCATTATAGAAAGAATAATATTTCTAAATTATAGAAAAAAATTGCTTTGGGTTTACATAATTAGTCAAAAAATTTTGTGATACTTTTTAATGAAAATATTAATCATTAAAAATGGAAACAATTTTAAAAAGCAACCTCCATAATTAAAGATATGAGAAATTAGAAATAATTAATGTTTTTGACAAGAAGCAATATTATAATTTAATATACTTTTCTCTAGTGTGAATATTATATTAAAAATTATGTATTAATTTGTTAGAATTATATAAATTTATAAGAACGACTGAAATTTTGAATTATTTGTGCATTTTTGACAGGCTAAAACTTAAAAATTATTTATTGCCTTCACGGTTACTGTGACTGTAAAATTTATTTCCACAATCTCTTTGTTATAACAATTAGAACTTCCAAGTAGTTAAACAATCATTGTTAAATTTGGTAGTTTACCACATTTTGAACTAGTTTTGAGATGATAAAAATAATCCTTAGATGTTTTTCTTTGAAGGGAGTAAATTTGTGCGATCTAACAAATTTATGTGAGTAAAGCTGTATTCCATCATTACGGAATATTAAAAATTTACACAAGAAGCTATGAGACATTAATTTTCACACTCACTCTTTAATTTTTATGTTCATTACTAAAATAAATAGATACTTGAAAGTATATGCGTTATCGAACTTTGATGTGACTTGAGTTTCATATGAATTCTACACCATATATTCATCTGTAAATCTGTACGCACTGTAAGCTCTGCGTTTACCGTAAAAGACATCTAACAAATATCGGCACGTTCATCGCTTCAGTGTTTAAATATTTAATAGGAGAAGAATATAAATATATATTCAAATCAAATTTTATATTTCATTTAAGAAATTCATTGGATCAATGGAACACATTCAGACATCGAAATATATAATTCATGATAAACGGTCCATTAATGTTTGCTCATGAATTTTACTTCTTGATATGGAGTATGCAATATAGTTTTATGACTTTTCAGAGTGGTTGTAGCTGCTCTAAATAGTGAACATGTTTACATTCAGGATTTCTTTCAAAAACCAGGTTGTTTTTATATACATCATAATATAAACTGTATGTTTCATTTTTCTAGGGGCTTGGCTTTAAAGTCGGCAGGCTTGACACACGAGGATGACTGACATGAAGATGAATGCAACTAGAAAAGAAATCAATTTCATTACACTGAAGAATATAACTATATAAATATATAGTATATATAACTATTATCAAAAGATAAATCTTTGTAGAGATAAGATAAAAAAGTTAGGCTTAATTACGATAACAAATTGCTAAAAAAAACGATAACAAATTGCTATTTTTCGGTTTAATGAAATCTGTGCCATTCCTCTGTCAGATTTCAGTATGTAATAAAAAATTTGATATGTGAAAAAACTCGCCAAAATATTTCTAATTTTCCTATCAAAGATGAAATTTTAGTAAAATTAATCTTACATACGTTATTCATGTAATAAAGAATACTGAATTCGTATAATCTTTTTTGATGATTTTACTTGAATTTTGGGAGAAGAGTCAGTCAGAAAACCAGAAATTAACTGTTATCAAAATTGACCAAAATTGAATACTAATATTGACAAAATTAAAATAAGAACAGAGTGTCAAAATTTTAAAACTAATTTTATGCAGTATTGCTTTCTACCAGGTTTTTCTATTTAACATAAGATAAACATCATATTTTAAATATCGTATGATTAGGTAATATTAATTTATCAATGAAAAAATAGTTTTACTAAATCTCTTTGTTTCATGGAAATGTCGAAGTAATTAAAAAAAAATTAATTTAAGCAAAACTTTGTGTTTTTAAGCTATTTTATTCATTAACTCCATCAGATTTCACAGCTTTTTTATATTTTTAAAATGGACCTCAAATTTAAATTATTCTTTAGGTTCTCTATTTATAAGCATATTTATCTTTTTCATGCAAAATGCAAGCATTTATTAGAAAAACTACATTTTAATAATATATTTAATTCTGATAAAGAAACCTATTATTAAAAAAAGTACTATATTATCAATATTTTTAACAAAAGACAAATATATATATATATATATATATATATATATATGTAATTTTAATTTTTATTAAAAATATCTATTTCTTTTTAGAAACGACAAAAGGTAGATCTTTCAAGATTTGAATTAAGATGTATTTAAAACAGGAGCCCTTTCTCACCTCAAATTTTTGATATTTGTGCAGTTAAATAGACAATTGAATGATGAAATGAAATAATGAGGGAAAATCTATAGCTGGGAAGGGATGAGTCAACCGTCTCTACATAATTCCAAGTAGGGACAACACTTCACTCTCTTGTTTTCTTGGCTTGGCTATTAAGGCACTGGACAACAATAGACTTTCACTGTCGCCAATTGTTGTAATTAGCTATCAAAGATAATTCAAATATTTTATTACTGTTATTTGATGTAAATATATCTTAATAATAATATAATAAAATTCAAATGATTTAATGGTTACAAATATTAATGCAAAATATATAGTAAAATACTATATTTTAATTAAGGAACTTAATATGCATTGGAAAGAATTTCTTAAATAAGTGTAAAAGTTAAAATTTTTCAAATAAGTTAAATTACTTCAATTTTTAACAAAGGTTTCTTTTTAAGTTTAATAAAACAGTTTTTATAAAAAAATTTCAGCATTGGTGTGTTTTCAAAGACACTTTCAAAGAATTTCTGTTATCAAAGTACAAATTTTATTTTTTTAAAATTATATTAATTTTTTCCTTTGTTTCTTTGATGTTAGTGAAAATATTTCATTATACTACAGTGATGTTATTGAAATGACATCTTAGGTTTTACCTCTTTTATTGAATTACTTTCTAGTAAAATTTCATTTTAGTTTCTTATTAATTTTTTTAACAATAAAATTTTAAATATTTTATTTTTCACTTATTTGTAAGTCAGTTTAATTTTAAGAAAATTATCTCTTTTAAATGAGCATTATATACTTTACTAAATATAAAATATATAAGTAAATAATAAATCATCCAATCCTGATTATTATACTTTTTATAAAATTATTAAAAATTGTGCATTTAAAAACTTTAGATTCAAGAATCAGTGAATGAAAAATAATAATTTGAGGGTTCTTTTTACAGTACTTTTTGAGATTACTAATTCATTTTACTTTTATTATTCTATATCAAAGAGCATATACTTTTTATCATTCAAGAATAAAACTTTTTTTTAAATTTTAAAATTGAATTCAGAGTTTATATTTGATTGAATTTACTCATGTTTTATAAAAAAAAATACAATTCAATTTTTACATTACCTTGGTAGAACAGAGAATTGTGCATTGTTGGACAGCTTTGACCCTAAAAAAGAAAAATTCAATAACTGATCACAACTTTATCATATGTATATATATTTTTAATACGAATACAAAATTAAACAATAATTGTTTTTTAACAAATTTGTTTAAATTTCAAATTATAATGTAGCATTTATCTATCTTCACTATTTAATGAATTTTACCACATTCATGATATATTTTAATCGGAAGCCCATTATTCAGGAAAGATCTCATATGTTGTGAGATTTAGGAAATTTCATAATATAAGACAGAACTATCCATTTTTTTGTGTAAAGCATTATGATTTGAAAAGAAAAATTAAAATATGCTAATGATCAATATCTTATATGTTAAAAGAAGTCAATATTTCTAAGTTTCAATATGATAAAAATTAAAATA
>JAPDSC010012030.1:0-22113 GCA_026290005.1 Latrodectus geometricus | reverse complement strand
AGTGATAGTACTTTTGAAATAAACTTATTTCTGACATCCCAATGTATATAAAAATATAACACTTGAGACTACCGTCTCAAAAATATTATTTCATATTGTAATGAATTAAATTAATGAATATGAATTAATTTTGCATAGCATTTAATAATATATCTTTTTGATGAAACATATGTAAGAATAGATAATTTTAACAATTTTCGTTAAAGTAATTTATTCCTACATAATTTTTGATAACTATTTGATGAAAATGCACAAATCAACATGCATAACCACTTTTCAATGATTTTTTAAACTTTAAATTCTATAATTGTCAAAATGATTAGTATTTGAGTCATAAATATTTTCTCGAATCTTAATAAACATTTTTTTCCAGAAATTGAAGTTACAGCTTATCATTCATATAATGGCAATAAAAATATTTGACCGTATGTAATGAACATTATATCACCAGTTGTAAAAAAAAAAAAAAAAAAAAAAAAAAAAAAAAAAACTAATGGAGATTTAATTTTTTTATCTATTGTATCTTAACAACAATCACTCATTTGAATACTTGTTAAAAATGCCAGAGATGTTATAATTATGCCACACAAAATTATCAAACATGAAGAATTGCCTGTAGAGATTGCATTACCACTCAATGAAAGCAATCAATATAAAGACTTCCAATTGAAAGATAAAAGTAACTGTCATAAGGCTTAAGGCAATTTTATTTAGACAAGCTAGTTATTAAATCCATGCAAACAAATTGTATTAGAATTATGTATTGAAAAACACATTTTTCAAGAAGTAATTTGTTCAGTTACCAACATATTTTAATAAATTTATTAATATTTAAAATCATTATTTCCAGTTCTTAGGGGGAATTATTTTATACCAATTCATGATAAGTTCTCTAATAGGCATTTAAAGAAATTTTCCCATAAATTATTCATTTAGATTTCTTGAAGTATTTAATCTAGATTAAAATATTAATATTCACAGGTAAAATGCATTCATAATTAAACTTATTTCTTCCTCCGGCAAAGCCTCTTAATCTTTATTATTTTAAACCCCTTAGAGTAATATAAATATTAAAATATTCTAAACTTTTTTTAAGCAGGTAAATTTCTTTTCATTGCATGAAAAATGATTACATCGATTAAATATTTTTTTAAAGTTTCTTTAAAATGAAGGAATATCTTTAAATTTCCCAAAGTAAGATTATAAAATGAGTTAATGAAAAAACAATGCATAGTTTCTGTTGGTGTACTATATAAATTATGAAACCTAATTAATAATAGCTTTTATATAAAATTTTAAGTCCAATAAGACTAAAAGTATAAATTTTAATGATTTTATGACCCTCCTTGTTGCTTAACATATGATATAAATGTATGCAAATAATCTTTTTAAATTATAGGATACACAACAAATTTCTTTTTTGTAATTGTATCTTGTCAATCTCTGACACAGCACGCATAACGTTAACATTGTATGGACCAATTTTTCATTCCCTGTTCTATATCATATTCTTTAACCTCAAAAAATCAGAAAAAGTCAAACAAAATCAAATTTCTAATGATGATCTCGGCTGCAAAACTGTTACTCATTTATCACCACCCGGGGATCACGTGCAGCTTTAGTAATTCTAAGGACGCGAATAACATCATTCCCCCATATATAACAGGAAATATGCTGCGATGGTTTGGTGATTTCCTTAATCAATGGCTTATTGTTATTGTCATAGAAACGTAATCTCTAGTTTTAGGACTTTATACACTCGCCTCCCTCAAAGATCTATAAGATGTATATGTTGAATCTTTAATACACTCCCTTACAGATAAAAATATAAATGTACTTATGTATGCAGACGATCTTGTAATATGGTCACCTAGTTCTAAGCATAGGGCAAGACAGGAAATTCAGGCCTCCCTCAATAAGATTATGTTCAAACCTCATTCATGGTGTTTAGAATATAATATGATTGTTAACAGGAGCAAACCAACTTACAAGGCTTTTTCGCTGCGTCACCGGTCATTACAACTGTATATATCTTATAATTATATAGCTCTCCGAATTAGTGAGAGTACTAAGTACTTAGGAGTCACGTTTGACCGTAAAGGTATTTGGAAATTATATGTTGATGATATCAAGACACGGGCTGAGAAACGAGTGATAATGCTTAAAAGACTTGCTGGAGTTAGGCGGGGCTGTGATATCCCAACACTTCTTGCTACTTATGGGATTTTTATAAAGCCTATTATGACTTATTGTAATGCTTCTCTTATTACAGTGACTGAAGGCAGTAGAACAATACTGGAGCGATTGCAAAATAATGCTCCCCGTCTTGTTATTGGGTTGTCAAGACTACAACTATGTACGCATTACTTGCGTACTATTGAAATTTCTTTGCAATTCGATATAAGAAAATCAGCATTTAAATTATACCAGAAATTAATTCACCTATCTTATAGTGATAACTGAATTAAATCTGAGCCTCGCAGGCCGATGATTAAGAATGGCTTTTTGCAGGCTATATTAAAAGAAATGAATCGGCGTGATATCTCAACACAGATCACGCATTTACTGCCCCCTTTGAACCCATTGGATGCGCACGAAATCTTATATTATCTAGACTTAAATCTTAAATTCTTTAACCTCAATATCATTGGGCATAAAACACGCTGAAAGAGAAACAAATTATAAAAGCTTATAACTGCTTAAAAAAGAAGTTTAAGAAAGCGGGCAAATCTGATAATTTAATTGAAAATATTTACTCCAAATGAGTGAAAAAAAATAGTAAAACTTCACTATGTATTTTCCTCAAAAGATTATCAAAATAGATACTTACTGTTAAAATATTTACTGTATGTAGTTCATTGACCAACATACAGTAAATATTTTAATATATCTTTACTAAATTTCAAAACACATGTAGTAAAAAATTATTAAAACACTCAGTTTTTTTACTTAAAATTACGAGATTGATTACTCATATAATAATTCAAGTATGAAAATTATTTTTATACACACATCTTTTAATTTCAGTAAAAATCATAGGTATTTTCTAATTTTAAAAATACCTTAATACAATTCTCATTCTCAATGCAATCATATGTAAACATAATGAGTTTTCAATTTTTCCGTTTAGTATAAATCCAACTTAAGCAACTCGAGGAAACTGTAACTATCTGTCTCCATGACGTTACTGGAGATGGAAGCAGTATCTACCACTCTTCAATTAGATGGCATTGAGATCCGCTTGTGGCTTTATAACGAAGATTATCCTTAAAGAAACATGACAGAATTAATGGCATGATTAGTATTTCTGCAAAACTTTAAACGATTACTGAGCATACAGTTCCTGAGCAATGGCACCAGTTACAAGTTTTAACGGCTTTTGCAGGTGTCAGATAGTATAAAAGTGATCAATTGTAGCAGTACGGAAGGCTCTTTTCAAGTTAGCGAATTCAAAATTTCTTTATTCCAGACTTTTCATGTAGAAGTCACATTAAGTATGTCCACAACCATTCTTCTTTGTGTGAAGTCCTCCAGATGAGGTCTTCAAGCCATGTTTCACTATGGCTCTCATTTGCACTTTTATGGAATGTACTTAATTCCCTGCTTCTTTTCAAAGTAGTCTTAAACTTCGCCAGCTGATCGTATAATTTTTGCATTTGCTCACTTCACCTGTGATGCCTTGTTCTAGACATATACGAACGCAAGAACATTCTGCTGAATTGAGTATTCATTGAATTTACCGCTTGGATTCCTTTTCTTCAATTTCATGACCATCTACCAAAACGTTGTTGCTTAAGTTTTGTAAACCAGTGTAGCATGTTGTAACATTATTTAACTTCAGTATATCTTGCATTTTTAAAAAACTTAAACTGTCGAAGCACCTTGAATTTTAAAAGAACAAATTGTAGCAACACGTGTTTCTCAAGCACGATTTATCAGAATTTCCTGAAAGTTAGGCGTTCATAGAGTTTTTAATTTAGGACAACATATATACAGCATGAAAAGACAAGCTTGTCTAACGAAATCCCGGATTTTTGAAGAGGATTGTAATGATTAATTGGAAAGCAGTTTCATAAACAGAAAATTTAAGGCTAACCAGAAACTCTCAAGCCACTTGTCACAGATATTAATGTTAAAAGTCATCTCCATTGGTATAACATTCATAAACGGTCGATTGATATTGGTGAATTGCCTTTAGTGATTTTATATACATATTGTATATAAAATCACGCATGGGGAGTATTTGCACAAGCATGAAAGTACTGATCTACGATAGTATAAGAAGCCGTTTCAATTTCTTATGCAAACTATTATCGGATTTCCGTGTCGAAGATGAACATTTTCAGGATGATAATTTAGTTATCCATGTCCTGGAAGTTTTCCAGAACATCAGGATGAAGTTACGCATTTACATTTTGCCCCACAGTTACACGGTGATAATGTATAATGCATCTGGATCTTTATGGTATACTTTAGAGCTTTTAATATGAAGTCATTACCAATCACCGACATATTTCTTACAACCCTTACAATATCTCCGTTCATACCTGGTCAATCATGGTACTATCTTTCTTTAAACAATGCTTATCCTGTGTATAAATTGATTCCTTATCAAATCCAAGATATATTACATGCCAAAGAGCTACAATAATAATTTAGGGATTTTTAAAAATTGAAGGTGTTTCCGTCATTTTTATAATCAGTTTTACGAGCTATATATAATATTTCATTCGTTTTTAGATTTAAATAAAGATAAATATATTTTCTAAAAAATGTATTTTTATATATACACATATACTAAGATTTCATTTCTTCAAAATTCCTGAAAAGCTATTTCTAAATAAAGTAAATAAAAACAAGTCCAGTGCGGAAGTTGAAGTTCTTTTTAAATCGCTAGCTATTAAAAAGACATGTTTGTTGAATTTCATTGTGAAGGTAAATAGTCTTGAAATCATACCGAAAAAAATTAATCAAAACATTTGAGGTTCTTATATATTTATTTTTATATTTTGTTTTGATATTTTTTTTCCATTTTACATATTCTCCATCACTCACTTATTTAAAACAAAAATTGGCTGTACATATGATTATGTAAAATGTGAGAACCTTAATAAGGAATTTCAGTACAAATAGAAACTGATATCAAGGTAATGAAAACTAAAAAAATAAATTGCATTTTTTTATTATTAAATATTGTAAAAATTTGTTTAACGCTTTATAAATTCTGTAATATAATATTTATTAGCAAAAGCAAACAATCTAAATATGCCAAATTTCGAAACTTCTAAAAACTGAATATGAGTTTAATATCTCATATATGAAATTTCTATAGAACCCATTTCAGTGTAAAGTAAAATATATAATTTATATAGTTCCTTTCATATTCACTATTCCTTGTAATTAATGATAAATAATGAAATATTTGATTGGATTTATTTGTACTTTATAAAAATATAAACTAACATTATAAATCTATATTACTATATAAAAAGGGGCTAAAACAATTTATACATTGAATGTATTACTAATAAATCAATAAAAATCATGCATTGAACATGCGTAAATTAAAAAAAAATTTTTTGATTTGGTGAAAAATCAAAAGAAATAATTTTTATAAATTCTTAAAAATTTAACTTTTATAATTTTTATAAATTCTTAAAAATTTAACTTTTATAATTTTTATTTTTATATTTATTTTTTGAATAAATTTTTAAGTATAATTTTGTTTCTTTTATTATGAAAAATATTTAAAAATTTATTCAAAAAGTAAATTTTTTTGAAAATGGAAATTTATTTATTTAGAGTAAATTTGTGTGTGTGCATTTTAAAGTAAACATTTGAGGAAGATTATTCATTGAGAATAATTTGAAAATTTTCAGGACATTTTTATAAATTTAATTTTGAAAGATTTAGGCTTATTTTTAATGAATGATCTTAATTAAAATCCTTATGACTTAAAATTTATTTAAGATTATAAATGAAAATATTTAATTTATTGATAACGTAAAATATTTTTTACGGTTAGGTACACCTTTAGAAAAATATTTGCGTTCATTTCATTAAATGAAATTAATTATTTTACTAAGGTTCTTCAGTTTATCCAAGAAATATTATGATTTCGTTAATTATTTAAATATTTTTAAGGAACAAAATAATCCCTTTTTAAGAGTTATACATTGAATATTATAAGAAATTATCTTTTCTTAATAATACAACTATTATTAAAATAATATCCATTCATTCTATTTATTCATCCGTTCATTCTTAAATAAATATTAATGTAAAAGTCAACATATATTATTGATATCATGAGCTATAGATCAAAATAAATAAAAAAGTGAATAACACCAATATCAATATTTTTACTTGAATTGGGTTTCAAAGTTTTTCTTTAATGAAATTAATGACGTACAATATTAAAATTTCTTATTAGCTCACCAGTCCTTACTTGAGTTTCAAAGAAACTTCCTAATTCTCTCTTTCTATGAATATTATTCAATGATTATTGATTAATATACATTACTTGACTTTTTTTTAAACCCATTCGACCCTTTTTAACTTTTTTATGGCCTTAGAAGTAATTCTAATTTGTGTATGGTCAAGACTGCTAAATAACCATTAATATTTTTCATTTGGCTGATATGTGTAATAAATTTCAAAGGGTTAAAATTGATGATTCCTTTTATAACTACTCAGTTCGAAACTAGATCATTTTAAGGTAAAAGTAATTCCGGAGTGTTTTTATTCAAAACCATATGTTTGTTTGCTTCAGATTTATCCAAATTATACTTCTTATATCCATAGTTTTAAACAGATGTTGTTTTATATAAAATTATTTCTGCATACTTTTCAATTAAAAAGGACTTTAGGTTATAAAAAAATCTATTATCAGCCAGTTTATCCATTTCTATTTCAATGCATGTGAAATTTAGAGCATTGATATTTTAATTAAGATAGGTAAAATTACTAACCAGATTTAAAATATTCCATCTCCAAATATTAGCAAATTTCTGGGATTTAGTCACTGTTAAGTAATCCATTTTATCTTCGTATATATTTTGATGTAGTTTGTATTAGATATTGCAAGCAACGGGTCTGAGGAAATAGTGATCTCAATAATTATCCTGCGATCATGGATTATCCATCAGAATCACGTAGATTCATGAATTTGAAAGTTTCATCTTTTCTCCAAACACATATGTGTGTATGTGTTTGGAGTAAATGTGTAATAAGACAAATAGTTTTATACAAAAAAAACCCAATTTGTGTTGGTTTAGAAAGCTAAATGTATTTATTCAATGCAGCCAATCATGAATATCTATAATTCGAAAATCATTATAGATAATTAGTTCTTTTATTTGAAGTCAATAATTCCATAATTAATTTGATACCAAAAACTCTGAAATTTCCAAGAATTTGCCACACGCACTGCATATAAGTGGTTTTCTTCTTCTTAAAGTAACAATGATATAGTTTAATTAATACATTAAACCTAGTGGTCAACTTGTTAAAAAATGAAATCAAAAACACATTATTAGACAATCATAAAGACTTATATTATTACCGTAGTTATCAGGGTCTTGGCATATGAATAGAATGACTTGAGACTAATTTGTAGGAATTTTTTTTTTGTTCCAATAGGAAACAATATTTTATATACAGCTTTAATTAGCAATTCATCTCTGGATAAAAAATAATCTGCCAGGATACGATCAAGGATTTTACTTAGCTTTAGAATATTTGGACCAAATTCAAAGTTGGTATATATATATGCTTAAATATTCCGATAATAATGTTTTGTTAACAAACGAACTGCTAGGATGTAAATTATTAAAAAAATCCAACCTATCTGTTGGGCATATTAATAACCTCATTAAATGTTTCCTTACTTTTTTTTCAACAAAATATTAATCTGGATTTCAATTTCCGCCATATCTTATGAGGAGATTAATATCAGATCTGATTTCATTTATTTTTCTTAAGCACTCAGCATCTTGAGCAGAACGCAGTGAAATAATCATTCCTTCCTTCTAATTTTTTTTTTTCATTTTTCCTTGATTCCAATCAGTACTCTGTTTACAATTTTCTGAATATCTTAAGATAGATATTAAGACATGCTTTATTTTTCCTTCCTTATCAGATCAAGACATTATCTCTTCTTTAGATCTACAATAAAAATATTTTTATTTTATTTATATAACTGGTCTACAAAAAAAATTATCTGATCAAGATATTTTCTCTTCTGTAGATCTACAATAAAAATATTTTTATATGATTTATATACCTGATCTACAGTAAAAAATATTTTCAGATCGATACATTATCTCTTCTTTAGATCTACAAGAAAATATTTTTATATCATTTATATACCTGATCTACAATAAAAATATTATCTGTTCAAGACATAATCTTTTCTTTAGATCCACAATAAAAATATTTTTATATTATTATATACCTGATCTACGGTTAAAATATTTTCAGATCAAGGCATTATATCTTCTTTAGATCCACAATAAAATATTTTCAGATCAAGACATTATCTCTTCTTCAGATCTATAGTAAAAATGTTTCTATATTATTTATAAAAATAATCAACAATAAAAAATATTTTCCTTAAAAACTTAGCTTCCATGTTATTTGGACGGATAAGGATTAACATAGCAAATTTTGCAATTTAATACTTCAATAAGGTATTCACTGGGTTATATATTTTAATTTGGAATCCTAAAAAGTATTATACATTTGTCTTAAATATTTTTTTTGGTCGTAATCTCGTCAAACCAAAAGTCTAATAACATCATCAGCCTTCTAGCATCAAACATCAAACAAGAGTTTATCATGAATAGAACACTAACAATTAGTGAGAAACAGCATTAACAAGGTATAACCATACCATTTTGTTAATATTTCTGAAAGATAACATAAATCCTGCTCCTATCATATGATATTCAGCGTAAAAGTCTATAACAGTGATGTCATTAGGATTAATGATTACATGCTGACTATGACTTCTAGTAATTGGTTGAAATGTATACTTTCAAATATTCTTATTACGATCCTGCAATGGAAGTTTAATAATATATGTAGGATATTCATTTTAGATTGGTAAAATAATTACAAAATATAGAAAAAAAGCAGGACGTTTTTCGCAACAATTGTTTCATGCTTTTAAAAATAACATCAAAGTATACACCGTCAGTATTATTTTTCAAATATTATTTATCCAGTTGTTTAATTTTTATGGGATTTTTTTTTATTTATATCTTTATTTTCTTTACATTTGATGATACATTCATTTTATTAGATATAAAAATTGCAATTTTTTAACATATTAAATTAAAATATGTGTGAGTATGATAACTTACACTTTACATTTTTAATATTACAAATTACTATACAAATAATTATTACAAATTTCTCATAGAAACATTTTATAGTATTGCTATATTTAATTATTAATATGTACTTGTTTTTTAAAATTAATAAAAATAATGAAATCAATCACATTTCTGAATAAGCAGAATTACCTCTTATTCATATACAGTGGATTTATTTTTACCTAGAAATATATTGTCCATAGAACAATACAGATCACCAATTTGTTTTATCATATTTTTAAGCTGCTTGAAAGATTAAAATATAAGACACTATTTTGGAATTTCCAATAAATATTTTTTGTGAAAAATTCATTTAAGCTATTATACAAGTCTAAATAAATGATATATGATAGATATTAAATGTAAAGTAAAATGCTCTCTCTTTTGTAAGAAATTCAAAATATCAATGAAACTGTATAAATTATATTTCTTTAGGTTCAATTTTTTAATTAGTAATAAAATAAAATATCTAATATTTTTAAGAATTTTTTTAATAATATGTGTTTATTTAATACTTTTATTTAATAAATGTTTAATATTTTTATTTAATATTTAATAAATGATTATTAAAGAGCTTTGTGATAGTTTTTCAAATTATCAAGAGATTGAAAGATGGTGTTTTTTTTTAAATATTGCTTTTTAACTATTTAATTCCTAACTGTTTTATTTAAAATTTATTTTGCCTTGCGTTCATATTTTTAAAACCTGAATTTAAAGTACACAAAAACTAAAACTTTATTTGTTTATTAGTCTTCAAGTCTTTTTAGATGTTTTTTCTAAAAATCAGAATTAAATTAAATTAAATTATCCTTAAATCTATTTCCACAATTTTTAATTATGAACAAAATCCTATCATTCTGTTATAAACAATTAATATTCAGAGCAAATTAAACAATATAATTTATTTAATAACGTATATGTCAATGTGTTTACATATTTTAATGAATAAAATATTATCCTGTTTTCTCATATTTTATTTCTTATTATTCATATTATGTAGTTTTATAAATTATCGATCGAATTGCAGCAAATAAGTATATTTTTGAAGTTGATTGAACTAGTATTAAATTCAGCATATGCATATACGATTTTCGTGATTCAGTTACAGGTTTCTATACCATGATATAATATAAACAATAAACTAGTGTCGATATTTAATGTAAAAAGACAGGTCAATCGTATTAGTATTGATTGAGCATTACAATCCTAACAAGTAAAAAAAAATCAAGCGTAAAATATATTTATTCGGCAAATATATTATGCAAGGAATAACAATCGATTGCAAGAAATTTCAGAAGATATGTGTTCCTAAATTGATATTAAGAATTCTGATGGTCAACTTGCAAGCCTGGACAGAGATTCCATGCCTACGCAAATTTCAAGGGTTCTTAATCGATTGCCACAACCAGTGTAGATGGATGGGCCAATCATTTGTCAACTTTACTGAAATATCGTTTTATATTAATTGTGCATGTGGAAAATGTGACGGCCAAGTTACCAACAAAACATTTACTTCACTTACTAAGATCAATGAAATACAATCAATTAGCAGCCCTGTATTATTTTACTGTATCGCAGCATTTCACAGAACTTAGTTAAAATTGGTACCAAAAATCTAAATATTAGGTTGGGGAAAGAGAAATCCATTATTTTTACCTGAACTTTTTGTAACTTCTTTCAGATTCTCTATGTAAAAAGGTTTAAAACAGTTTTCATGCAGATTTTTAGGTCTTGTGCGAAGCTACGACTGCTGACATGCTGTCAAGTTTGATCATTTTTGATATTTTATAGACATTCTCGACGATGTTGTATCCATGCGAGCTGGATCTTTAGTATCCAAATACCCAAACGGAATCGAAGAAACCAAAATTGTGCGTAACTGGTTGTTACAGTCATATATAGGACGATAAACACCTTTCGCAATTTTAGCCACCTGGTTAGCATTTTCGCCATTATAGAAGAAAAACTAAAATGTATCGAATTTTCTGTTTGTTGTCTACTATTTTTAAAACCTTGTACTCATAACTGAATGAATCAAACAAAAAACCGCAAGAGAATATTTTAGTGTCAAATGTCACCCTTCCAATGAGCATAAATTTGAAATTGTTTGATAGATACCTCACGAGATAGTGATCACTACGGACGTCTACCGAAAAAATAATGGATTACTTTTTCCCCAAACTAATATAATAGTAATTTAGCCGTCACTGTGTTCAAAAAAGCTACCTTGCCGTATGTGGCCCAGTATAGCAATATCCATTGTAAGCTGTTATTGTTCTTCCAGCATTACATAGCCAAATAAGGATTCAATTGTCGGGACAACGCTAACATTGAACTACTGCATTGTTTTGCGTCATTGCTCATATCATGGAAGATGATTTTATCAGTAATGTAGCGTCAAAAAAATTGGAAAAAAACTGATATTTACAAGGGGAAGCAAATTTAATGGAAAAATTATTTTTTGATTTAAAATGACTTTTTTGACTTTTTATCTTAAAAACTTTCTTGAAAATACACTTCTCTTAAACTATCATAGTTTTTTGATTTTTTGACTCAAGGTTTGCGACTTGTTTGTAAGCTGCACTAAATATTTTAAGGGATCATAAATCTCATTTCTACTATTAGTAATAAAAGTGTAGAGAGAGAGCAGGAAAATATTTGGTATGGCCGTCTCTTAAAAATGTCAATGTGAATAATCCAAAATATTGAATTGAAACGAACTCTTTTTTATGTCATGGATCTCAGCTCCTTCAGCACCGATTGTATGATATCGTAAATTATATTCCGTATCACTATAAGTATATTTAATTAGTTTCACAGCCGAGTAATTTGATACTTGCTGGTTAAGTATTTCTCTTTATTACTCCTGGTATTTCACTAACTTTCACAAAACATTAATATTCAAATGTACAATTATATTTGGGAAAAATGCTTTCATCACTTAATCATATGGTATGCGTCACAACCTCTACCTATTTGATAGAAATAGATTAAAAAACACATTGCCACTCTAATGGTCAGTGTGTCTGACAGTGAATAGAGAGATCCTGGGTTCGAATCTCGGTTACAGTAGGGATGTACTTTCTCTTCCTCTCCCTTGCCTTTGTATTTTCTTTTCATGACTATTCTATAGATTGGTACCCATGGCATGTGTGTACTGAGGAAGTCGGAAACAACACTATATTATGGTTCAGTTGGAGAAGTGGAGCAGCGCACCCCGCATTTCCAGCCTGGCTAGTACTTTACAAAAACCTGCTTTGCACCGTATTGGGGGAAATTAATGTAGAAATAATGCCATTATGTTACATAATAATTTTAGTGAAAATCTATAAAGAAATCTTCTATTTCTATCCATAAATTATATAATCGATATTCATTGAATAATTCTCATTTAATAAAAATTATTATTAAAAATTTATGTGATGCTATATAATTTGGAATAAAGCAGAAATAATATTTTTCTGCAAATTTATATACTTATTTTAATAGGTCTACATTATAATTTAACAAAAAATCATGAAATATAGGGAATACATGATTTAAGTTTCGCGAACAAAAAATGTTGTCCTTACAAGAAAATATTTATTTCTGTTTGACGTCACTGTTTCATATAAAGAGATTCGATATAAATAACAAAATAAAAAGGAGCTTTCGAAAGATCTTTGAATATACCAAAGATGAATAGAAGTCTTGTATATCTCCATTTGTGATCTCTGTAATCTACCATGATAAACGAGGCTCATCTAAGATATTTCTGATCAAAAATGTTTTGTCTCAAACATTTCTCTTTCACAAATACACCTTTCTTTTACAGTTATGATTCATTTTATCGGTAAAAGCACTTAAACCCATAAAAAATACCCGTGTAAATATTTGACATACAAGCTTAAACTTGAAAAACTAGCAGACACGTTGTCTACGAATGGATTTTTAAAAAAAAGCGTTCTTATTGGGAAAGAACAAAACATTCACTTAATGATACTAAAAGCTTAAGACATAAAATAAAGCAAGAAAATATCTAGGAAAATTGTGCAGATATAATAAATACATTATTTACTTTGATATAATTAAATCTATATTGTAATAGAAATTATAAATTCATATTTAGTTTGTTAATGGAAATTTGCTTTCAACTAAAGAGCACAATATGCACACCTATATTTTATTCTAAGAAGTATAAATATTTGATTGAAAATAAGCTTTGAAATTAATAAGTTTTTATCATACATTGAAAGAGTTTGAATGAGTAGGAAAATGGTAAGATAATTATTAGTAAATTTGCATTCTTTATTTTTACACAATTAAGTACATTTTTAAATAAATACTCATTAAAGTAATGAAAGAAATAAAAAAATTCATTAAAGATAAACTTGATTTAGTGTTTAGTAAAATGTAGTCAGTAAAATTGTCATAGATTCTAAGGAATGATGTAAAAGTTTTTACATGAAATATTTATCATATTCCCTATTTATCCCTATTTCCCATTTATCATATTCCACAAATATATGAGTATAAACTTAAGAAAAGTTTAAAAAAATAAATAAATATATTGAAAACAAAACAAGTAAGATATAATAATTATTATATTATATTATATATATATATATATATTGTTATATATATATGCATTGAATGTAAAATTGATTAAAAATACTCAAAAGCATGTGCACCAATAAATCAAATTTAATTTCATGTATTTAATATTATTTGCAATAATATTTTAATTGAATCTCTGACCAACATAAAAGCTACAGCACCAAAAATTATTTAGTGCGTTTAGCAAAATAAGCTTAGCAATTTGATACAAGGATGCAATGAAAAACAAAATTCTAGAAGGCAGACGTATTTTTCTTATTCCTCATACATTGAGTTTCAAATGTCATAGAAGATTTTATGTCGTAGGAATTTTGGAGATTACTTTTCTTAGAGAAATAATTCATTTAGTATCGCCTAACAAAAGATAATTCCTTGTGAAAAACCTAATTAAAAAACAGAAAATAAGATAGTTTCATAAATTTTTTAAATGCTGCAAATTAGTGTTTTATTTAAATAAATTAATTATATAATATAATATTTTAAGTAAAATTATAAACAGACTAATGTATAAGTACGTTTAAAAATTATTTACTTCTATATAAGCAAAGAAAATACTTGATACTTTTTAGCAGTTTTTCCCCGTAATTTGAAGTTCAATTATTTTCAAAGTATACACTTTAGGGCTAATTCAAAGAAAAAAATGACCACCATTTCTGGATCTAAAATTTTCGTGTAATTTGCGGTTTAGTTTTAAACTTCCAAGATTACTTTAGATACCTTATATTTCTACTAGTCTCTTCTTATCGAGTAAATGACCCCGGGTTAATGGCGGCTTTGGGTTAAACTTCAGTGATAAGTAATGTGACTTGAGAAGAAATGGGGATTAATTTTCAAAATAAAAACCACCAACCACAATGAGAAGAAAATATCACCTGATATATAACCATGTTCTTTCAAATCTAAAAATTCAACTAAGAACTATCTTGAGTTACTTGGAAACTTGTTTTCTTCGCTTTTGTTTTCTCTTCATAGAAACTCACGTTTTCCATTTAAAAAAAAAATATTTTTTTTTTTGCATTTAATAAAAATATGTGGAATAAAATTGAATACGGGTTATTTATGAAAAGTATTTAGATATTTATTTTTATAATTACTATTAGTTAATCTTTGAAATTAGAGTTCATAATATTGTTCTTACTTAGTTTTGTTAGTTAAACAATTTTAATTTGAGTTTTAGTGGAAATAAAGGTTTTCTTTATGCATATTACATTTTTCTAACAGTTTTTAATATTATATCGTTAATTTTAGTTTATATATAAATATTTGTGGAAATATACAATATCTATTGGCAACAATAAACAATTTTTATATGAATTATCAATTGAGCATACATTTTTGGTGTCATTATTTGGATGTGCAGTATTATGATAAACTGAGTACACAGTGTTATTAGTGAGAATAGATTACAATATTTTGCACACGTTTAATTATGTAAGCAGTCTTTGTCAATGCAGCAATTTTTGATATCGAAAATTTGCAATCTCTTATCATTCTGAATTATCATTAGAATCATGATCTTTTTCTGATGAAGATTAATTTTTGTAAATAATTTTTCTTTTACTTTTTCACATTTTAATTTATTGGTTTTTTTAGTAACTGCTTCTCTATATATTTTTCATATATTTTCTCTTTTCACTGAGGTTCCTCAACTTTTGATTTTTTCCTCCAAAACTTAAAAATGGTTATCTGAAAACTATTTACATCAATACGTATTATACCTTTAAAAGGCTTTATCATTCAAAATACCAATAAGAGTTTAATTCAGAAATATAGAAATTTCAATGATTAGAAAGTAATTGTCCTTGTATTTAATATCGATGATTTTGACTACACTTTTGAAAAATAATCATGTTTCTAATGTGTACTCTAATGGTTTTGCTAATCGTGCATTGTAATTGTGTTTAATTTTCAGAAACTCGATTAAAACAATCATACTATCTCCTGAATATATATTTTCAACTCATTTCATTGATACGGTTATTGTAAGTAACACATTTAGGGTGATATTCGGAGAAAAATTCTGAGAAAATTTAAATGTCATTTCGAAAAATTAGTGTAGCAAAAAAGTAACTTTATATCAGTTTGGTAAAAGAAAACTGTGAAGTAGATACTTGTATTGTGTTATATAATTATTTATTGAGATTTAGTTATTAGCCAGAAATTCAAATTTATTTGAATTAATATATTGTTGGCAACTGAAGCAACAAGAAAGACAAGAGATATCACAACAAAATTTGTTTTGTTGACAATTTATTCACCAAGTACCAAATGATTGAAGTTTTATACTTCTGTGAAATGTGATTCCTAAGAAAATCAATAGCCAGAGTTGCTGCCATTGTTGGAGGTCACCGTTGCCACACGCCTCGGCATCGATTCAAAGATACTTTGTATGTGTTCTTGGGGTACAGTAGATCAAACAGCTATAACACGTTACCAAAGTTCATCTGGTGTGGCAGAAGGGGATATAATCTGGGTCAATCGTTGATCAACCATGTATCATAAGTTTTCAAGATGTTGAGAGTAAATGGATCATATGTTTTCCATGGATCATATGTTTTCAAGATGTGGTGAAAGATGTGGAGAGTAAGCCAGTGAAGGAAGCAATTCAATCTGGAAATTAACGAAAAAGACTAGGGCAATGAGTGAAGCGTGTGGTTAAGTATTATATTATTGAAATAAGGCTGTGGGCAATTCCTGAAGGTAAGAAAGGACAAGTAGTTCCAACACATTGGAGATGTTGTGCTGCCTGTTTAAACTACCAGCAATGCATACTAGATTTGTGCCAGAGTGATATGCAATACGACCCCATAACATAATACTCGGTGCAGGACTAGTGTGGTGGTGCATAGTGCAGCTGTTGAGATCCTCTTTTAACGTTGTCTACAGACTCGAATATGACCATCGTAGATAGAATCGTGACTTGTCAGTAAAGATAATTTTATTTCATTCTGCCGTCCACACCCTTTTTTCATCGCACCATTGACGTCTGTAGTTCGGCTTCAAGGGTAGACGAAGCAATGGACGTTTTGCTCACAGACACTCCGCTGTAAGCGGCGTCGAATGGTACGCGCATACCTAGATGAAGCGTTAGTGACTGAATGTGCTGTGGTATGGTTCGTTATGTGGCAGTGTGATCCGTCACTGCCATGCACACAATTTACCTGTCATCAGATGAAGTGGTGCACTGAGGTGGATGTGATTGAACACGCCCATCCCTCGTACCCTCCTGCATCCAATGATCACATATCCGCATTACAGTTGTTTTGCTTCTTCCAACACGACTGCCGATTTCCCTGAAAGATAATTCAAAATTTCGTTAGGCCACTATCCTTCCTCTGTCGAGCTCGAATACTTGATCAAAAAATTATCGCTGTTTTCTACAAGGCACAAGTAATCATTTTATTTATTTTTAATTATTTGTTTTTGATAAAACCACAAGAAAAACAGGATTTCCGAACTTGAATTCCTCGAAACCTGCAAGCCTTAGGTAGCGATTTGAGGTGGTGCCACAAACACGCGAGATGTACGTCTGTGCTGAAATTCTACTCATTTGTATACATCACCTAGGCTAATGAATCTTGTAAATTTCATGTTATTTGCAAGCTTCACAGATGGTGTTACATTTACGGGGGCTATCAATGCATAAATTTATATCATGTTCCGCAGTTTTGAATTTTGTCTTCTTTTCTCTTCTTGTGGTTGCAGTTGGTTGATATATTTTTTAAATTCTAATCCGTATTCCTTTTTTTGAAATTTTTTGAAAATATGAAGTTTTTAAGTCATTGTGTTCATTTTTTTAATTTAGACTCTGGTGGAGTAGTTAAACAATGGATAGTGAATATTCCTTTTCCATGTTTATTTCCTTTAAACAGTCTTTACTTTTGTATCCTCTTCCATAACTGTTTCCTTTCTTTGATTTCTTACTTCAATTTCCTTTTCTTTATAGGAATATCTGAACAAAAGTATAAAAATAGTATATATAAACATCTTCACTTCGAAATCAATTGTTAATCCAATTCAAATACACACTTATAAAAAAATGATTTATAACAAAAATAAATGAAGGATTGATTCCTGTTATATTCTGTGCTATGTTAGTGAGTTAGGTTTTTATTTTTCTCTTTTCATGATTCGATGAAACTGGGTGATCTTCTGCCTTCTATTTTATTGAGTTCTTCATTCATATTCATGCTTTTCTTGATTTTTTTAAAAACAGTTTTCACAATGTTTTATTTGCAATTTAAAATTTAGAATAAACAACATATATGTGATCGGTACAAGTTTGTAATAATAACAATGTTATTGTTATATTCTGAAGAGAAAAACTATTGAAGTTATTTCTTTTTATATATCTCTTTCAATCCATTGTCAATTTTATAAAAAAATGACTCAGAAAAAACAATAATCCTTGATGGATGGTTGGATTTTCTACCTGTCAAAGAAAAATCGAGGGAAATAAATCAATTCTGTTTAAGAACCACTATTTGGGACTAAATTCTAAGTGGATTTTATTTTTTTATATACATGAACTGCTTTTTATTTAGTGAATTGTATAGACAGAAAAGAATTATATCGCATTAGAATTTTACTGACATATACTGTTTTTTACTGTGACTTTTTTATTAGTAAAAGCATTGAATTTGTCAAAATCGATTGTGTTGCACATGAATTTCGAAAAGAAAACAATTTTCAGCATTTTATTGTGTAACTGAAGATTTAGGACTTCATAACTGTAACAATGTCTTTTGAGTGTATTGTATGTACGGAACTAGTAGAGACTGATATAGTACATATATAGTACCTGATAAGCACGTAGTCTCTAAATAATGTCACGCTATTCCCATGAGATCTGCAAAGTGAAGGATCATTTTCCATTGTCTGCGATAGGGATATTTACCACATTCTACATAGCCGTACATTAAAAACTCGTTCATGTTAATTAGTGAAGACCAAAAATCTTCTAATAGTGTTTTGTGGATTCGAAGAGGAGACCAACTCAGGCGTGGTCTCATCTCATGAAAGTTGTCCAAAATTACGAAGCCCTATTTGATAAACGAACATTCCAACCAGTGCAACTTAAAGTACAGTCCAGAACTTGCCTGAACCATTGTGTACACATTACTTTTGGATAGAAAGACATTGCTTTTCTCTCATTGAAGGTATTAATATGATTAGTACTGCAAAAGGGCTACAATGGCCTGGTTGGTTAGGGCGTCGTTCTCGTAGGTAATTAGTTTGAATCCCAGCTTATCCGAAAATTCGTCATATTCATTAATGGAGACTGGGGCACGTAAATTATGTTGGGTCGCAATGGCCTCCATGTTTCCATTGTAAATTAATACCTATGGGAGTGTTAAGAGCCAGACATTGGGAATTCTCTGGCTTCTAAATATAAATTAGAAGACCCAGACTGGGATACCATCTATCGTGCTTCTGCCTTCGTATGAGCTTGGATGTTCGTCAAGTATCATAAGAAATAACAACAGTACTGCAGAATAATATTACACTGAAAGCGAAAATTATATTTAAGATTCAAATGGTATAGTTAATAGATTTTTTATATATTAGGTTGGGGAAAAAGAAATCCATTATTTTTACGTGAACTTTATGTAACTTCTTTTGGATTCACTTTGTAAAAAGGTTTAAAACAGCTTTCACGTAGATTTTTAGGTTTTGCGCGTTACGACTGCTGACATGCGGTTAACTTCGATCATTTTTGATATTTTATAGACATTTTCGACCATGCTGTATCCACATGCGAGGTGCATCTCTAACACCAAAAATACCCGAACGGAATCGACGAAACAAAAATTGTACGTAACTGTTTGTTACAGTCTTATATAGGACGATAAATACCTTTCACAATTTTAACCACCCGGCTACCTTTTTCGCCGTTACAAGAGAAAAACGAAAATGTATCAAATTTTCTGTTTGTTGTCTTCCATTTTTAAAACGTTGTACTCGTAACTGAATTAATCAAACAAAAAATCGCAAGAGGATATTTTAGTGTCAAATGTCATCTTTCCAACGATCATAAATCTGAAATTGTTTGATAGATACCTCACGAGATAAAGATCACTTCAGACGTCTACTGAAAAAATAATGGATTACTTTTTCCCCAAACTAATATATGGAAACAACCTTACCACACTAATTTAAATAATTAAAGGATTATCAAATTTCAAATTCTTATTATTTCTGTTCGTCAGGTAATTTTAAACAAACTGATGTTTTTCAGAATAAGGCAGAGATTATTTCAAATAAATAATAATTAACAGAATATAAGGATAACATCTAATCTTGCATCCATTTTTGTCGTATTTAGAATGTAGCGAATATTTTTTAAGGTATCACAATTATTAAAACGGATGTGAAATTTAATGTAAACAATGTATTTAAATTTATTCATAAAATTACACTGTGTTTTTTAATAGTTTTGTTTTATATTTTACCTCACATTAGCTATTGTTAAGACTATGATTAAAATCAATATAAGTCATTAATATTGACCATAATCATATTTATATTAATTTATTAAAATGTTTATAATTGCAATTTTATAATAATAGCAACTTCTTTAAATCACAGCTTATATATTTTTCCCCGAAATTGTGTTTTCATAAATTTTCTATTTATAAATGTTTGTATAATTTTATGAAAATTTGTGGAAGTGAAGGTATCTCTCGGAACAGGTTTAAACAAAAAACCTTTCGCCTGACCGATTGGAAACCAAAAATGAACTCTAAAAAAATGTCTTGTTGCTAAAAAAATTTTTTTGAAGGGAAAATGATTTTGTGAATAAAAGATATTTCCAACAAATGACAGATCAGCAGCACTCACAGAAATAAGGAGATAAATTTGAAAACTGGAATATCACACGTCATTATCTGTAAACCCAAGTTAAGATTAAAAAGAACTTTCATTTAAATTTTAAATTCTTCATTTGAGCTTTTAAAGATGTCAATCAAGTTAGGCTCTTTTATTGCACTAGTGTTTAGTTTCAGGATAAGACAAATATATTTCCATATTATTTTTCTAAGTAGCTTGATATATTTTTAATTCGAGTGGTTTCGAATAAACATTGAAGTGGCCTATTCCCCCTAGATAATTATTTTATTATTTTTTTTTGTAATTCCTACAAGCTTACTTTCACAACAACTGGAAATATAGACTCAATTTTCAAGGATTGTTTTTGCCTCGGAATGGTGGCATTAGGGTAAATTTACTCCAATTATGCCAATAACAGCTTTTCAAATATAAACAAAACTTATTTTTTTTCAGATTATCAGCTTACTAATACAGGAAGTGTCGTATTCCATTAAAAAAATCCATGCTGAACATCTATTTGCAGTTGCTTATAAGTAAGTTCTTCCTATGGATCATTGCTCTTTTTATTTTATAAGCAGATATCTTGTAGATTGTTCAAATTGAAGTTTTACAAATTTCTGAAAGAAATAGACAGTTTGAAGCAGCAAAATACAGTCCAAACAGACCAATTTAATATTAAAGATGTAAGATTTTTTTTAATTTTAATTGCAGGCTTATCACTTTCCAAATAGTTATAATTCTTTAAAAGAGACAAGTATTTCAAAGCATTTATATTACATGCAAAAAAATAAATCTATGTTTATCTTAAATTAAGATAAAATGATTATAATAATTAAAATCTTATAGTACATACAATAATGTATCTTTATAAATAATTTATGATGGTAGCAAATGTTTCTTCAGAAAAATTTTCTATTCAATAAACATTTTTCATAAAATGAAAGGATACCATAGCTTAATTATTATAAAAATTCCATTAAGTACCGAACCAATCATAAGACAATACAAACAATTTCTTAACAATTCAGAGGAAATTAGCTTATCTATGGAACTGAAAGCTTTAATTAAGTTTATATGCCAAAGTGGTTTCTTTACAGACTATTATTAAATTTATAAAAGATAGTATTTTTAAGAGTTTCAATCAAAAGGATAGTTGCTTTATTAGATATAAGATGAAAAATTCTATGATATTATCTTTGGCTTTGATATTTTGTATACATTAAATATTTTATCTTTATCAATATAATTGGAAAAGTGAAAGTAATATTATTTGAGTGTAATATATATACATACATACATACATACATATATA
>JAPDSC010012024.1:15408-47151 GCA_026290005.1 Latrodectus geometricus | reverse complement strand
ATATAATGTATACATTAAGGTGTTTTATTCAAAACACTTAAAAATGCATGGTTATTAAATATTTTGATTTTATATATTGAATTTTATTGGTATTGAATAACTGTGAGTGCAGATTTAGAACCGTATTATATTTAATTTTATGCGAGTTAGCTCAATAAGTTATTTAGAAAATTGTCTTAATTGATACCATAATGTCAAGCATTAAGATATGTTAAAAAATTTTCAACTATTTAATGTAATTAAGAATCTGTGGTTTTAAAATATGAATATTTATATAGTTTAGAGTATTTATTGTAACAAAAGAAATATTTAGTTTTATGTATTGTTCTATATATTTAGTTCTATATATTATATGTAAAAATATTATTTTGATGCTATATTATAGTTTACAGCTTAATAGAAAATATTTTAAACACTGATATCTCTACTTGTTAAGTTCAAATTTATTTTTCGATCTTAATTCTTTTCTGAAAGCTTAAAAAATTATTACATTAAAAAAAACAAAAACATGTAACGTATTTAAAGCAAGATATTGGAAAACTGACTTTTTCTTTGAAGCTGAGATCGATTCAGATTTATTTTACTCACACGGAAAAATAATGAAGAAGAAAATTTTCTTGATGGAAAGTCAATAGTTAGTAATATCTAAAAAAACATGAGTGTCTTAATGGTATACACACATTTGTGACATAAATGGATCAATGACACTGTCAAATAATTTTACAACAGCATAAAAGAATTAATAAGAGAGGAAAAAATGTAATTTTGTTTTCTGATTAAGAATTATGGAAATGTGTTATATATTTCGAAAAAGAATACAGTGATTGAAATTCATTTTGGAAATTAATATCATTACAATTATATGTATGCTATATCGGTAATCATTACTTGGAAGAAATTAATAAAATATGCCATTAAACTTACTAGAAACTAATGTTTAAAGCACAAAGTTAGTGGTTTTGTAAATAAAACTTTTTTTCATTACTTTAATAGAAATTAAATAGAAAGTATCTCTCATATTTTCTCCTATATTACAAAATTGTTTAGTTTAAAGTTCCTGAAAAATATTTTTAAGCAGTTATGTTTTTAAAAGTTTTTATTGTAAATTTCAGTGGGAAAAATGTAAAAATTAATTTCCGAATCTTAACTAGATTTAATACTTTTAGCAACAATTCTTTGAAATATATACTCATTACACATACACTAGACATCGAATTAGAAAAACCAAGATAAATATTTTATTTGATCAGTTTTTGTGTGGATAGCAACTCTTTTCATCTGGCATCGATTTTAAATGCCTTTGGAGAACATATACGGCCAATGAATTTTATGCACCACTATGTTTATTTATTTATTTATTTATTTATTTATTTATTTTTTTTTTTTTTTTTTTTTTTTTTTTTTTTTTTTTTTTTTTTTGATCTTTCAAATAGGATGCGAAAAGGAGAATGTTGTCGGTTGCTCCTTTCCAGTATATCCCCCACAATTTTTATGTGGTTAGATTTTTGGTTTTGTGGTGAATAGGAAGGCTTCAAATAGATGTATAGGACAGAAATTATAAATATTTTTATAAATGTATGATTCATTATCCTCCAAGAAATATCCCTTTACGATTATAGAAGAAATGAATCATTGCTGGGTGCATTTAATCTAATAGTATATATAAGAAATTCATGGATGTTTGTTTGGCTTCGAGGGGCTCATGGAAACTATTTTCATGACAGAAGAACATTCCAGATTAGTTTCTTGGCATCATGGTTTTTCTGCCAAATTCGTCGTTTTCAATCAAAGCAAAATAAGATATATCGGATTTTTCCAAACATATTTTTATATTTCTCGCATATCCAGTGTCTTATTTCATCTTGTAAACAAAATTTTATATTTCGGACAAAAATAAGTGGTTTTCTCACTTACCCCCGAACATGCATTCCTATCTTTTAATTAACAATTTTCTGAATAGTTGAATATTACTCACATCACTAAATGATTTTTAAAATACTTTCTACCTGATTTTCCTTCGAATTTCTTTCAACGAATTCATAATGTGCAACTGTGTAATTATAATACAACAAATAATAAATTACGATTGTGAAAATCAATTCAGTTTTCCTCCTCTCTCACTTAATCATTGTGATATATCTTGTTGTTTTTACTTATGATATTTGGCAAAGCCAAACCACTCCGTCAGGGACTGGGCGAATGAATTCCGAAAAGGCGTCTTCCGTTTTTAAAATGATCGCCCCGGCGAGATAGGAAGTATGACTGGCTTATAGATGGCAGCACCATCTGGATCTCAAATTTAGAGGTAGGAAACCAGGAATTACCCATGGCCTTGGCAATTAACCCCTTAACTGCCAAGGAAAACTTACGAGATTCGCTCCCCAGTGCCACCGTTTTCACACAGGTAATCGCAGTTATGTGGTGGAAAAGAAGAGGCACGCTTGAAATAGAAATAACATCATCCCAACAGATATTTTAAACAATTTCAAGGACATTCTATTGCATTCCAAATCCATGGGTCAAGCTTAACTAATAGTAGAGTATTGCAGAAAAGCGTATTTCCGAAAGCCGTATAAATACGCCCGGGGCAGTTAACGTATCGGCTTAGTGCGGCGTATATATACGCCCGCGGCAGGCAAGGGGTTCGTAGAGGTATTAATTTTGAAAGAGAGTATGGAAGGCAATACAATCTCCAGTCGCCATTAGTGAACACGACGATCTTCTAATAAGCCAGGATTCGAACTCCCCATTTTCATCCAACGAGAACGACGCCCTAACCAACCAAGCCACCACGGCTATTGATATCACAGCATAAATATATATATATATATATCTTCTTCGTCTGATATGACATTTCATAATGTGATTTTGGATAGAGCCCTCTCTCATTCCATTATCCTCTTTGACAAGGCATTCTAGTTAGTATATCTATACTACTAATATATAGACACTCCTATGTCTCAAATTCACCTTCAACACTGTCTGAATCAGCAGAATTTAGAAAAGGCTATAAAAATACGGATATGCTCTAATTTTTCATATACGGTAAATTTCCTAAAAAGTTAAAGATGTCCATAAAATAATTTTCCATGAACTTTAATCGAAGTTTACAGAAAAAATGCATGATACACAACTTTTGTATGGGTATTTTCAATAAAAATTTATTCAAAGTGAGTCAGACAACAGCTCGGCAACAAATCCATGAGATTTTTTGAGTCACTTCAGAAAAACAATGAATTTATTTCAAGCCATACGTGACAATTGTTTATCACTTCAAACCATAATCAAACTCACAAATATGTAAAAAGATGGAACTAGTGACTAAAAAGGCAAATACAAAGCTTTAAAACGTTGATCTCTATAATTTAGCGTGCACATGATATTTAATTTATCATTTACCTTAAGAAAAATGAATCACAGATAAAGAATATTATTGAATATTATAGTTCTCAATGGAAGAAATGTATTGGAAACGAAAAAAGTGATATAAAGAAATAATGTATCATCACGACAGTAGTTTGTTTCATAAATCAATAACAATATCAAAAAAATTGCTCAAATTTCACTTTGCTTTGCTGCCTCATACTCAGTATTTCTTGCTATGGCTCTCAGAAACTACAATTAATTTGCAGACAAAAATAAATGCTCTAGAGATAGAAATTTAACTGATTTTATTAGGAATTTAGCTCAAATCTAATGAAAATTGATTGTTGAAAGGGAAGCGTATTTTGAAATTGATGATAAATCGTCTTTCGAAAATGGAATGTAAGCCTTAGAGAAACGTTGGAATGAGCGCATGTCCTTTGAAAAAGATTTTATTTTTGAATATGGTCAAATTTATCTAGAAAGGTGTTGCCTTATCCTACATATCTTATTGAATGATATCTTAAGTAATATACAAAAAGGAAATATTTAAAATTGGAATTTTGTTATCTAAGCACTAAAATGATTATAGGAATTTAAAGTAGATACATATATTGTCAAATGCAAAACTTCAAGGACCAAATTTTATATATATTGTATAAATATACTACAATAAAAATATATAATGGCTGATTCCAGTCTCTTATTACAGTTTATATAAACAGAGTGCTTAATTTTAAAATATGTTACTATTATTATTTATTTATTAAAATATTATAAATCAAGAATAATATTAATGAACAAGTGAGATTTAAGTGTTACTTAAAGAGTAAAATGTTAAAATCATCTATATTTTAAACATTCGTTCAAAATTAAAAGTTTTAATAGGATTTTTTATTTTATTTGAAGTTAAGATATAATTGTAATTTCCACATGAAGATTCCTAGCTATTCTTATTGGAAAGAAATTAGTAATTTTCAGAATTCGTTTTCATAGATTTCTATATTTTCATATAAGTCGATAACAATGAATATTTTATTACACGTGGTTTCATTCTTCCCTTTATATATGAGTCTATTGTTTGCTTTCACAGAAGTCTTACATTCATAAAATGATAAACTATGAATTTATTTAGAACTAAAGCATGGCTTTGAAAAGAGCTTTTGCATTTTAATATATATATATATATATGTTACCGTGAAAGTCCGAAATCTGGAGAATGTCGACATTCGCTGGTGAATATCATCATTCACGTAGTCGCTTGGTGTATGTCCGAAATATTTGCTAGATATCCTCATTTCTCACTTACACCGGCAAATGTCGACATCCACAATGCACTAATGGTGAATCTTGAATATGCGTTTCATCTCTCCGTATCCGGAGAGGAGAAATGCAGATTTGCATTTTCTTATCTCAATATTTCAGGCGTGAAAAACGTCACATGTGTGACGTAACTTATCGCCTCTCTTAGAAAGGAGGAGTGACCAATCACGGTGAGTAGAGGAAGTGTAGAGGATTTTTAACCCGCGGGACAAACCTGACAAAAAACAAATTAAAAACAAATTAAATGCTGTGGTGGAAAGGGAAGCCCGGGAATGGCCTTCTGTTATCTCCTTTTCGAGCTCTTTAATCATCTTTTCAAATTCCACCAAAGCTTGTCTGTGATTGTCGACATATACAGGCGATGGTCCGAAAGTGCAAGAAATGTAATCAATTGTACGGTCTTTCACCAACGTTTTTGGTATGTGTTGACATTCACCGGTGAATGTCGACATTCTCTGATTTCGGTACTTTCACGGTAACATATATATATATATATATATATATATATATATATATAGGTTTTTTAAATTCTATTTAAATTTTTATCCATTTTAATCGTTTACATACGCTTATATTAAATTTTTAATATCCTTCATTTTATATATTTGACTAGCCTTTTATTACTGAGTTTCTTGTTTTAAACATTGTTCGGTGCAGAAATGTCTAGTATCAGACCTTGCACCAGAAAACCCCACAAAAACAAAACAAACTCTCTCTTTATAAACGTTTTAGATACAGATTTTTCATTTTACATCAAATAATTCCTGTCATGGTCCAATTTACTAAAACTATTGTAATTAAATTGTTTGAAGTATAGATAACTTATAACATATATGCTTGATTAGTTTTCATCTGAAATACTTCCAAATTTGGTGTAATTTATAATCAAATAAAAATAATATATTTACTATATCAATGTGCCAATACGAATCAAGGATACATAAAAACGTCTTTTTAAATATCATTGATTTTAATTTAATCAAATTTAATGAGAATTGTCGTCACCTCAACAAAAATGAAAAAAAAAATCATGCAAAGTGTATTTTTTAAATTAGTTGCTGAATATTATTATTATAAAATATAGCAAGTACAAGTAATGAGAAATTACAAATTGTTTCAATGCAACTAAATCTAAGACAATTAAAAATAATATCAAACGAATAACATTTTTAATCAAAATAATATTTAAGTATCTCTAGTTTTTAAACAAAAAATATTTATAAATACAAAAATATGACTTGTATATAAAATGTGTCAAAATTTAAAAAAAAAAAAAGTCAAAGAAAATAATTTTGTATGTGCAATATAATGTGACATTTTTAAATTTAATGTATATGAAATATATTTAAAGTATTAAAATCTATTCCATTCAGCAGTCAATCAGTGATTTATTGGTCAACGTCTTTAAGTTTAACATGTATGTTATGAACAGTGAAATTCTTTGTTTTTTTATATAACATTATATTGAAATCAAAACTGAATGAGATGGATAAATCTTAAATTTTAAATTAAAATGGATCAAAATACAGTTTTACAAATAGAATAGCAGAAAATTAGTTTACTTCTCCTTTTAGGACAATTCACTTTAAGTAAATAGCAACTAACTTCTGAGATTAGAAATCATTTTATCAAACTATTTTTTATTACATATATTAATATTTCGTAATAAACTGCTCCTAAGTGATGCTTTAGTTAAAATTCTATCCCATCTGTTACTTATCTTTGCCATTATTATTCCAGTTCATCACATCAAATAATGCATAAGAACAAAGTTTATCAAAAACAATAATACGTAAAGTAAAAATGGATTATAAATAACGAATTTAAAAATGTAAATCATTATAAATGACAAAAGGGTAAAAAGTATGTAAAACTATATATATTTATGTTACACAACTAAGCTGTTATAATTAAAATAAAATAACTACGACATTTTAAACAGTTTAATGCCTGTTAAGATTCATATTGATTGATTTTAAACATTTCAATTTATATTTTCATTATAACTAAAATAAGAAGTTGGTATTTTAATATTATCTTAAATTATTTGTTATCCCTTAAACAAATTATGATAGTTAGTAAAACATACAGAAGTATAGCTAATGGAAACACATTCTCGTAGCACACATATATTAGTTTCAAATATAAATTTCAAAGGTATCTTAAATTTATTTTCTTTATATATGGCTATACCATTTAACAGCAAAACAGTGCTCAAAAACATATGTAAAATGAAAAAAGTGGTTATAAGAATAATAATATTCTTCAGAAAAAAAGAGGGTTATTTGCAAAGTAGCTCCTTCTAGATTAAATTTGTGAAGTCAGAGGAAGCTTACCTTATAAAAAATAATTGAAGATAAAAAACTCTTGACTTTCATTTTCTACCATTTTTTACTATGTTATTTTAACCATAGAAGAAATGAATAGAACATAAAAGGGTGTTAATTTAACATGCATTGCATAATGAGCTTTTATTTACTTTCTATTTTTCTGTCAGCAGAAGGGAGTGCATTGAAGATAAGTACATAACAATGTAAAATATTTTGACTAAAATCCATAAACTCATACAGAATAACAAGCAAAATTTATTTATTTTTATAAGTTCTGTTAGTGTTTCAGATTTATTAAGTATGACATGGAAAAGTGTTATCAATTAAACATCAGTTACTTTTCATTTCTCTAAGTTAAGATACTACTTTTGTTGCCAGACGACAATACTTTCTTTAATTTTAATAAGCTTACAAAGTATAAAAGTCATATTAAAAAAATCACAAATTAAATTTTTTTTACTGCTCTTGTCATCATAAATGAGTTTTTTGCAACAAAATTTGACATATATTCGCTATCAAACACAATCAGTTTAACATAATCTGGTTTTCATGTTACAGATATTTCTGATGCTTTTATTTTCATTATTATATATATATATCTATATACACACAAAAAGAGAGAGAAAGAAATTATATTTCCTTATAAAAAAGAATAGTTTGATTTAATTTTGCTTCAGAAAATATTTAAAAAAAATTTCATTTGAAAATTTGTATTTAAAATAAGAATTGATCAATAATACAACGCTCACAATTTGTTACAAAATCATAAAATTACTGTTTTTTTGTGATTTTAATTCTAAAACCAAATGAATGAAATTTAGTTGCCTAAAATGAATAAATTATAAAATATAAGCTATTTCTAGCTAAGTTCTGAATATTTTATCAACATTTTCTGTATTTTCTTTCAAATATATCTTACAAAATCCTTACCTGCAATCTTAAACAACTATAAACTATTTTTAAGAATTAAACAATGTTTACCTATCACGTTTTGAGCAACTCAAAATATTCTATTTTCCATTGATAATTAAATTTTGAGTAAAGATTAAGTAATTTATTTCATTCATCAATCATGACTATTTCCAATTGTTATAAATAATATTTTGGGAGTAATTTACATGCACTTGATAAACTAAATAACTTATATTTTAGAATTAAGGCCTGGTTTACATTTTTTTCCAGCATAAAATCTAGGCTCTTAAAGCAATTTTTTAATTAATTAAATCCAATTGTGATCTTCCATGGCCAACGGGCTTCGGAACTGTCCGATCTCGCCACCAAGACTTTCAGAGGATTTTAGACTTTTTGGTTTTTTGCACTTCGCACTTATGCATAGACACGACAACAACAACATCAAATAATTAAATCTCATAATTAAAATGTTTATCTTCCTAATATTTCTAGTTTTAATCTTTTAAAACTTATCCAAATGCATAAGTTATAAATAAAGTATTTCTTGTCAGTAATTAGAATCAATTTATTCCGGAAACTTGATGTAGACAAGTAAATGTACCAATTGTATTTCATTATAGTTTAGGATTGGTAATGAAAATGCATTACCCGATGCCTTATTCTGCTAACTGAATTCATTAAACATTACATAAATTTATATCTGAGCTAACACTCCTCTTTCCTCAACCACGAGTATCAGAGAAAAATAATTAAATTTCAAATAACACTTATATAATTTGTATAGGTTTTTCCGGACTTATCCTTCAAATGAGAAGATATTTTTTTTTATTTAACTTCATTTCTGAGATTCAAAAAGTTTATTTTACTATTTACAAAAATATTTCTAGAAAGTAATTGCAAATGCTAAAGAAGGAATTATATATATTAAACTACCAAATAATTAACGAATGTGAGAAACAATTATAATTGTGAAATTATGATTTGCTGTAATATTTTTGCTGAATTAATATCCTTACACACTTTGTCTAAATCATTAAATAAGACTAATTTAATGTTGAAGGAATAATGATGATTTCGGATTTTCTGTTTTGCATGCGCATCTTTAATGTAATTAGCTAGAGCATCATTGAGGTTCTTCTTTCTAGTGACAATTAAATATGATCAATTGTTACGAAAAGTTCTGCCAGATGATAAGTACCAGATTCACATTACTTTCTAAATCTAAAAATCACAACTTAAGTAAGTAGGGCAGCATAACGATTTCCTTTATCAAACATTAGAGAGCGTAAGTTTTAATTGATTTCGCTCTGAGTTCTTGTATTCATACTATATTATAGACGGAAATTAAAATGATCGGCAGCTCAGGTTTCGTTCTTGTCAAATTTTGTCTCTCAAACGAAGAAAATTTTAGTGATATCGTTAACAATTAATCACATCAAAAGAAAATTTTAAACTAGAATTCTTAGTATTTGAATAGTGTAAAATGATGTTACAGAGCAAAATTTCTCAAAATTGGTATAGAAACATAAAATGCATTTTAAATATCTCTAAAAAAATGCATTTCTTGTTGAGCATAAATAGTTATATTGATTGTTAACTCTTAATTTTTAAGATACTAATTACACAAACAGCTATTTAAATATAGATATAGCATCTTATATTTCTCTATAATTATTTTTTCATAACAAATTTAGAACCTTATAACCATTTCACTGTAGTATTTTTGGAAATCCCAATATTTTTATAATATTTAACCAACCCATTAATTAATTCAATTATAGACGAATTCAATTTACATTGAAGCAAAAATAACAAAATAACAAATCAAAATAACAAATCATTTGTATTAAAATTCAGAGAAATTAATATCACCATTATTTTAAAAATGATATATTTCTATAAGTTTAAAAATCAGATTGTTTTGTTTTATTTATTATTGCAATTTTGTCATTTTACTAATTTTAAAAACTATATTACAAACAAATTATTTATTGCCTTGAATATAAAATAAATATATTTGACTAGAGTTACTTAAAAATAATTAAAATTACTACATTCTGTGTAACTATTATTCTTCATGAATAATCATTCACATGTAATGAAGCATTATGCTTTTTCTCTTTTCTTTCTTATTCATATCTTGCCTGTTTATATTTTTAAAATTAATAATTTACATAAACTATTCCTTTCAAATTTACTAATAATCCTTGAATTACTGTTTAATTGTTTGCGTATTATTAAACACATTTAATTATAAATCCATAACAATCAAGAATATCTTAAAAAACACTTTTTTTTATAAAATTTTGATACAATGCTAAAGTTTAGAAAAAAGGTAAAATATTTAAAACAGAGCTAAAATTAAAATATTTATTTTGTTTTTGTTAGTTTGAAATTAAGGTAAAAATTTACTGTACAGTTGCACTTAGCGAGTTTTTCAAAATGTAGCCAAAAATATAGCCATTTTCCACAAACGAGGTTTAAAAACATCAAGATATTTTAAAATATTGATTGCATGGGTGCCAGAAAATGTTATTTATAGCCAAATGTGGAAAAATCGCTCCAAGGGTGACCGTACAGTAAATCTCAGCCGAAGTTAATTGCAAACACTTATATAAGCTGTGTATAAAATAATTAAGCACATACCGAATTGGCATACCATATTGCCAGTTAAACCAATAAATATTTCATGTGGAGGATGTAAACTTTTTCTGTAAACTACAACATATTATTTAATAAAAATAAAACTATTTAAATCACTAGACAAAAATGGTTTCAGGACTTATTTATTATTAAATAAACTAAAATGTATTAATATTTAAGGTTTCTACAAGTAACTATTTTTTGTATACATAAATAATAAAGATCTACATTTTAAAACTTTATTGTTTCCAAAAATAATTATATCATATTATTTTATTATCAATACTTAAAATAAGAGACCTCTGCTCAAAACAGAAAGAAACATTTTCGATAACTTCTTGAGAATTTCCAGATCTCCAATAACTTGCTTAGAGTAGTTTTGAAGCACTTATCTACTGCCTTGATTGATATCGATGCACGATCTCAAAGTAAGAGACCATATTCTGCGCTTTTTCTCAAGAATTTTCGTTATAGAAAATGAAGATTTTATATTTAATTTTTGTGATTTTTTTCTTAAGTTTTTTCATAGCCATGTGTTTTGTTCATAGTTTTTATGTTCTTATAAATTGGGTTTATAGTCAAATAAATTTGCATTTTGAATAGTCAGTTTCATCGGCCACAAAAATTATTTTGTTATTAAATGATTTTGTATGTTTCTTTGTAAAGAAATAAGCTTAAAATTAAATTTATTTATGTTATTTTATTGCTTAATATGCATCTTCTTATGAAATAAAACTTTTTATTTTAATTTAAAACTTGATTATAATTTAAAAAATAGATATCAAAATCATAATTGTTCATAATATGTGAAATCGTTAAGTTTAATTGCTAAATAATATATTCAATATTTTTTAAACGAGTCATACAACAATTATTTTTTATATATCCCCAAATAATCAGCAAATTAAAATCAGGTTTATATTTCTAGTTTCATTTTAAATTTTTTAATAAGAAATCTGAAGTATTATTAAAATTTTGCATAATGTACTTTTATTATAATTATTATTAATATATTGACTTTTGATTTTATTATAGTTTTTATATTCTTGTTGATTATTGTATGTTTAACATTTACATAAATTTAGAGATTGGATTAATTCGATTCATTAGCAAAAAATAATTTACGATGTTTAATGTTTTTTAAAATAAGGAGATTAAAATATGAATTTAAATAGTAGAACTAAAATGTATTTTTATTTCTTTCATTTCGATTTCAGTAATTTTGTTTAAAATGAATTATCTTTTTACTTAAAATTATTTACATTTAGGCATTTAAAAAATATTAATAAATAATAAATACATTTCGTTAAATATTTAAAATATTTCATTAAATAAAATAATAATGTAATTTTTTACGAATATATGCTTTTTTCTTACAAATGAAGATTTAAATAAAATATATCACGTAATTTAGCGTATCATTTAAATAAGTTATTTATTATTAATCCCTAATTATTATTGAAATATAAAATTCTTCCAATTCTAAACATTAGCCTTTAGCTTATTTAGTAAAATTGTATTCCTTATTTTTTAAACTTCATAGGATACATAATTAAAATAATAAATTTTAATAAAAACTGATCCTACAATGTACTGTATCAGTTATTGCTCAAATTGATTTCCTGATCTCAGCAACATTGTTTTTAACTCAACAAAACAAACTGTTGAGTTGCATCAAAATGTAATTTCATTTTCAGCACATTGAAATTTAATGATTCATTAATAATCTATAACATATATATAATTAAATGTATACTATTTTTATTTTAATATGTCAGTATTATATAATTTATTTAATGTATACCACACGATATATGTTTTGAGGAATACAAAATTGTTGGTTTTATGAAGTGAGTTGAATCAATTGATAAGATATTGGTGAACATTCAATTTTTTTTCACAAAAACTTTTGCCAAAACAATTTTTTTATATAATTATACCATTAAATGATGCATTATATTTCTTAAAATTTACGTAGTCATTTCTGTACATTATTTATATTTACTTCTATGTATATCATTATTCTCATTTATTCATTACATAATGTTTTCATCAGAAATCTTCGAACAGAAATAATAAAAAAGAAATTATCATTTTTTTTTACTTTGTAGATTAAAAATAATTTGCATTGTTGGTAAAACGTAATTTCAAATTATCATAAAAATTAACATTTTTTATTTATTTAAATTATCTTTTTCAATTAAATCAACATTATTATAATTTTTTTTGAAATATAAATATTGAAAATAATGTATAATAAATTTTGAAAATACTTGTTGAAACAAAATTTATCAAAACCTTGATCAAGTTCTATGTGATGAATGTGTGAATTTAGAGTTTAAAAATCTACAAAAATAAATCAGAAATGATATTGCAAAATATATTGAGAATTATATTATATTAGTAAATGTTTAAAACTATTAAAGGCATTAATAAGCTCTTATTAGTATGGAAACTCTCCTATTGACCCCAATCATTGTTAAACAATGAAAAACAGTGTTGATTTTCAATTTTTTGTTTGATTTGAAGGAATGAGTGCTTTCAAGTTTTCTTGGTTACTTCCCATATGACTTGCAAGCAAAATCTACTATCTCTTAAAAAATTTCAAGATTGGTAATACGTGGTGGACTTATTGAGCATTTATAATGATTTTCATTTGATAGAATTTAGACTACTCGTTATGAAAAGCGTATTATTAGTATACTAATAAAACATTCAATAACTTTAATTTCTTTTTTTATGAAACATTGATATGATTACCTATCATTTATGTCATTGAACTAAATTAATGTTTCATCATTTAAATGACTAATTTATTGCTATTTTTCATCGGTTCAAAATAATATTGAAATTTTGAATTTTAAAGTAGAAAGAAAATATGGAAACATTTTAGATAATAAAAATATTGAACACTTTAAATTTGAAATTTAGTCACGAAATAGCGGGAGTTATATATTTGATTGCTTTTCCTAAAATGAATAACAAAATAATATAAATTTTTATGATGCTGTTCTTGTTTTCGTGTTCATGGACAGCACAGGAAATAAAAGGATAAAATAGTTCGATTCTAAGATCAAATGCTCTCAATAGTATCTAAGACAGAAGCTGCCAGCTCAAGAAATTGAGGGCCGTATAATGGCTCCTGTAGAGGGTCGAAGAGTGGCACCAAGCAGAATTTAATATTCCGCGGTGTGACAGACGGACATTCAAAATGTATGTGTTGTTGTATAAGTTGGTATCCAATTCAACATTGCTCTTATAATTAGGGAGTAGTATATAGAAAGTAAGATTATCATTTATCTAAAATTTAAACCATATAAAAAATAGTTTTGCATTTGAGGATTTTTTTGTAACTTAATACATTTTTATTAGTTTTTACTTTTGAATTTATTCAATTTGTTTCTGCCCTATCATGAACAAAAGAAGATGAATGTTCTACTTTCTAAAATTTCTCACGTCCTTATGAATACTTAAGCATTTTATCACATGCAACCACGTGTAATGGTGAATATAATGCATTACTTAATGCAAATATACTACCAAAAATAAATAGAAGAATGTGTTAAAAAATCCTTTAAATGATTTCATATGTATTCGAATTTTTTATAATACTGTACATATGTAATATATATGAATAAATTATAATTTTTATACTTCATAAGAAATCTTAATGTCTCTATGGGGATCTAGGTACATTTAAATGTATTCAAGGCTTTAGAAAAATGTTCATCCATCTCTTGTATATTTTCTTTATATCTAAACTATATTTCGTAGATGCATGCTTAAAAATATAAATATTTTATAGCAAATAAGAATTAGATTACTATATAATAAATTTATAAATTTAGTTTGCTTTAAACTGATATATCACTTTTATCCTTTGGCATATTTCTATAACTATTACAAATATAATCCTCAATTTATTTTGACAAAAGTTATCTAAAAATATGCACACGTTGGGGCACATATATGATTAATTACACATATTGTGATAAATAGTCGATAAAGACAGTTAAAAAATTTAATTTGATTATTGTATTGACTAAAAGAAATAATTTGAAAAAGTGATTTTAAAATTATTTATTTAAATCCGAATTAACAAATCAATAACTTTAATAAAAAACATAAACGATAAAAAAATCAACATGAATGAAGTGTTAATAAAATAACAATTTAAAAGAAACAATATTTCGTCTTTCAATTATGTGTCAGGCGTGTTAGTTGAAATTTGCAGTTTAGAATTTTTACAATAAATTATGCTTCATAATCTGTAATCTATCTCTCTCATCTAATTTTAAATTGAAATATTTATTTGAAAATAATCTCTAAAAAGCTAATTTTATAATCTGTGATCAAGTCGCATTGAGATAAATTATAAAAAGAGAGTTCATTTAATAAAATAATTAAATTTTTTCATAAATAACTAGACTAAATGCTCGTGTTTAATCTAACTATTTAACAAAATATATAATATATATAACGAAGGTGAAAGTAAGCTGTTCAATATTTTCTTTAATTTGTGTAGAGTTTCACATTTCCCAGAAACTGAAGCCAAGTTTTGAAAATAAATTTGCCATGATCTTTGTATAGTAAGAAAGATTATTTGTAATATTTATCAAGGGAATAATATAATTTCATTTAATATGAATACAGAACATTTAATAAATTAAAAGAACAATTTGTTTGAATTATTCATTTACATTTAATTTTTAATTTAAAAATGAGAAAATTTGACATTTTATTTCGTATAAGTACTTTTTTATTTATGCTAACTTTATTTATTTAACTATACGTGCCAGACAGCGAATAGAGAGGTCCTGGGTTCGAATTGTGGTTCGGGCATGGATGTACTTTCCCTTTCTCTTTTCCTGTCCTTGTCTTTTCCTTGTATGAATGGTTTCCTACCTTATAAACGGGTATCTATGGCATGTGTGTATTGAGGAAGTAGGACTCCACACAAATTATGGTTTAGTTGGAAAAGTGGAGAGGCGCACCCCATATAGCCAGCCTGGCTGGCACTCAAAAAAAATATAAATGTTTTTTTGTTCTATATATATATATATATATATATATATATATATATTCCATTTGTAACACTCTCTCTCTCTCACACACACAGATGTTAGTATCGACGATGTAAGAAAATTTAACTTACTTATTGTGCAAAATATCTCACCGAGGAATTTACAAGATTGATCTTTGTTTCTGGAGCTTTATAACATGGGGAAAACACCCCGTTCTATGATTCTACAGAAAGAAAGACATGTTAGAATGAGTATCATTTCCATATTTTATATATCTCAATAAACTTCAATTATCTGTGACAATCGTTAAATAATAGAAATAGAATCTATCAAACGTATTTTGTCCTTAATTTCCTTTTTCATTAATTTGTACTACTTTCAATTATTATTAGTCAATAAATCATACAATGAATAAATGTTTCTTTAAATCAGATTAATATAGTTAAATGCATTAAGAAATCATACGTTTCAAAAGTCATTATTTTAATATTAACTCCACTCTACAATCGTTTGATTTGTTTATGAATTCACGATACATTAAACTATTGCTAAAATGTTTGTGAGAGTATTAATAAATAAGAAAATTTAATCTCTGTGATCAAGTTATATTCAGTTATAAAATTAATTGTAATTTGTAAATAATGTAATATATATTTTCTACTACTATAAACTATTCCACTTTTTGAAATTTCAATTTCCTACATATTATCTATGATAATAGCGTTTGCCAATTCTTAAGGGATTTTCAACATACAATTCTGTGTTAATAAATTGGGATATTTTCATCAAATATCTACAGCAAGCTTTTTTGGAAGAAAATTTTTGCGGATTCTGATAATAAGTCGAATTAACTATTACAAAATTTGTTTTATCTTATAAAATCCATATCAGTTCATTCTGAATTGTATATAATTACATTTACTGTATATATTTAATACACATTTCACATCATGCATACATATCATATTTTATAATAGTTTGTAAACAATATATGTTAATATTTGCCCCATATTAAAATTTAAATAAGGAGTTTATAACTCATAATTTTTAGGGGTATTTTTTCCACAAAACATATAAAAGAAACAAATGCATAAAATTAATATAAATGACATAAGCATGAGATATTTAATATTTCCTGATCACCATATTTATTTAATATAGCTTTATTCAACTTATCAAATTAATACTAAATGCGTGATTTTATTTATATGAAATATATATATTTTTAGTATCCAAATTCATGTGCTTAGCAATCATGTAGTCTTTTCTACAAATTCAAAATTGCATTAAATAGATTTAGGTTTTTCTTTCACCAAAGTATAAATATAAACATTGGACAATGTTTGCCTAGCTTATTTTTCTTTCACCAAAACAATACCACTTTACTATAAAAAACTTAAAACATCATTTTTTCGAAATTTCTTTCCACACACTTAGCGCATTTCTTGACTATTAGAAATATATCCTTCTAAGAAATTAAGCATATTAGCAAGGAATAAAAAATATTTTTCCCTCATTTTTCTTTCATAGGGAAATAAAAATATTTTTCCCTTAATAATTTCATTTTAAATACTATATTAACCTTTTCCCTAATCTTTAATCAATATCTAAACCAATAAAATTAAAAAAAATTATTATTGATTATATATCTCCTGATATTCATTACTTATGTATATATAAAAATATTCATTTTATTATTTTTATAATATTCTTTTTTGCTAATTTGTAGTTAATTTATTGAGTATCAAACCACATCTAAGCAATTAGATAAAATAGAAAATTACATACTCTTTGAAGAAATGAGAATGAAAAATACAAAAAATAATTCCAACAATAGTAATAAAACCAACGAAAAATAATTTTAAAATGTTTTGTAGTTAAACAGGCAATTTATAAAAATTGTTTTATTTAAAGATTAAATTTGTCACATAGGAGAGATTTTTTTTTCAGAAAAATTGATGGCAATATATCTTTCACTCTTTTATTTCCAGATTCTTTTATAAAACCGCCAAAACGTAAAAATACTAAGATTTGTGTTAATTTTATTTATGCTTCAGAAAAGGATTTATTTAATTCTTTATTTCATCCTTTTGCATAATAAATCTCTTTAATCATAAAAGACAGCAGAAACATAAAATAAATTGACCAAACATTTTGAATAAAACTCAATTTATGCATTTTAAGCAAGTTAATTTTTTTGGTCATTTCATTTTTATCACGATATAACTTTTAAGGAAATTACAATAAATCTCAAAACATTCGTGTTATAATTTCTCAAACTTATATTTACTGCAGGTGATTTAAAGCTGAAAAATTTATTCTACTTTTCATGTTCATAAAGAATAGACTGGTATGTAAAATTTTGCTTATTTGAAAAGCGAATGATGAAAGAAAAAGAAATATGATTTTACGCAAAAAAGTGTTTGAAAATCTAAGCTTTTCTGAATTTCATGCACATGATACTAATGTTCTGAAAACTTTAACATTCCCTTTCTGTAAATATATATAAAGTAATTATTTTTACACAAGTCTATAAATTATAAGGATAATCCAGAAGCACAAGTAAACCATACTCGAAAGGAGAAATGACCCCGGTGGTAGTATCAGATATATGGTCAATCACTGTATGCGAATTACTGGAAGACATAAGATGACACTAAACATTCGTTACAATGACGATAGTGTAAGGAAGAGGTATATAAAAGAACTTGTGCGACGTGCCCAAAACAGATCTGTACGGCCTTCAGAGCAACGACCACATAGGTGTGATACAAAAGACGTATATGGATGATGTTTTACACGGTAGAATTATCATCCATTTGGAATGCGGCTGCACGAAAATCGTAATAGCTAAAAAACTTGCAATAACCAAAAGTATCATCTCTAAGTTGTGGCAATGATTCCAAGATGATGGAAGTTTCAGTTCATGTTACAGTATAGATAAACTCCGAGTAACAAAGCAGAATGGAGACCGGTATTTGACACTAATCACCAAATGCAACAAACAGAGCACAGCATTGAATTTGTCACGTCAGTTATTGCAAACATGGGTGAGACCGTCACCTTGTACAGGCGTTTTGGACAGTATGGTCAATATTATCTCAAACCAGTCAATGAAAATGGGATGTGGATGCCATCACAGTGGACTTGTGTTAATTATTTCAACAAGTTGATTTTAGAGTGCAGTCAATTTCGGATGTTCATATGGAGAATGCCAGTTACCTAGTTGTATCAAGACAACATCATTGAAACCCAATTTGACAAGGTGCAGGTGTGATCTTTTGGAGAGCTATTTTACTCGGCTCCAAAACACTTATATTTGTTGAAATTGGAACCAAAACAGACTAAATTTATCGAGTCCTCAATACAGAACACAATGTCCATTTTTTAAAGGTGTCCTGGGCAGCAAACTTTTGCTTATAAAGACGATGCTCGTCTTACTATTTGAACAACTGCTTTCTATTCAAGGACGTCACGCGTATGGAATGTTCATCTTTCTTATTGGACTTTAATCTGATAGAACATGTATGAGACATTCTTACCTGATAATTCGCGGATTTCGGAGTGGATTGCTTGCTGAAAGGAGTTTTATTTCCAAATTTGCAGCTTAATAATTTGATCCTCAGGATGTTCTGGTGTTGTACGAACTGTACTTCTTTGTATGCAAGACACATGATTTATTAATCATCATACCAATGTACTGCTCAATTGCTGTACTTAAGATATGTGGTGTGAGTGCTTCAAGGATCTGAGATCAGGATTTGTGCATGTCTGGTATCATACCTGCGCTATCTCTTTTGTTCTTTCTTATTTGTTTAATACAAGGGTCTTATGAGTAAATCAAATTTGTTTTTTTATACACCTTTAGCTGTTGGTTCCGGCATTATCCTTAGCTTATGTAAATTGTGTAATAAAGATCACCAAAACTGTATAACAAAATCTATATTCTTTTTTCATTTTGCTTTAAATATTAATTTTAAACGAGTTATTTAAAATAAATATTCTAAATAATATAATTTTACATAAAATATTCTATTCTGTCACTATATCATTTATCAACAAAAATGCTACAAAAATTATATATAATATTTAAAAATCTTCAAAAGTTCAAATAAGAAAACTAATATTAGAGAAGGGCCAAGAATAAAACATAATCTAGGAATTTTTCACACTTCAATTTTTTTACTTATAAATTTAGAAAAAATAAAGCATAATTTATTAAATCATCTCTATACAATTAAATTCAAAATACATCAGATTTCTCTCATTTCGATCTTCATTAATTCTGCATTTGTCAAAAAGATCTTTATAAGTTTCGCAAAGACAATTAAAAAGAATATTTCAATATAATTTTTGTGTAAATTCAAATGAATAGAAGAATGCGTTAATTTAACTTTGGTTGAATTTCAAAAATAGCAAGCTGTTTTTGAAGCGAGAAAAACCCTTTTATAAAGTATGATATTGAAATGATTAATTGATTAGTTCTAGCTGAAAAATTATTTATTTAAAATATGAAATTTGAAATTAAATTTGAAAAAAAATCAATGATAATGATTATAATTATATATTAGTTATAACTTTTGAAGTCAAATATATTAAGGTTTGAGCAATTAAATGATATTGTGATGGATGTTATCAGTTATTCATTTTTTAAAAATACAAGTTTAGATTACTAAAGTAATTTCATATATTCTTCATTGCTAATCATATAAAAATATTCCAAAAACGGCATTATCAAAGGCTATTGGAAAGTTATAAATTAACAATGTTTGTTTATCCATATGAATAAATGTTATCTTTACATTTCTTTTTGTTAATGTCATCTGATGGGTTTCGTTCATTCTAATGTAACATAAAACAAATTAACATTTTATTATAAAATAAAGGAAATTATATAAATAATCATGTCAATCCATGCTATTAACATTAAATAAAAAAATTAATTTTTTTAACTAAACTGGATGCAAGCTTTTAATAGAAACACATTAAATTTAAATTTTTTATTTAAAATAATATATTGAGGCAATTCTAGCTTTTAACAAAACAAAGATACACATTATATATTTATACAAAATTCGCTACATACATTTTCATCTGATATTATATAATCAATATTTTTATTAATACTTGCTAATAGCGATAAATAAATAATTAAATTTTAACCTGTAGTTCAGAACCTCTTTAAAATTGATTTCTGAAATAAACACATTAGCGTTAAAATTCTTCCATTTTTTATTTGTAATAGAAGACACCAAAGACACCAAGAATTTTAATAAAACTTAAAATTTAACTGTCATGATGGTAGAAGTAAAATAAGTATGTAATAAAAATATGTAAAATAATTAAATATTTATCTGTTCATAAATATATTAATGCGTTTTATGAATAAATTACGTATTATGTAAGTAAAAGCATATTTATTTTATTATTTTTTTATAGATAAAATACTTTTTTTTAGCGTAGAGCTCTCACGTTTATTATTTATGCATGCAGATAGTGCACCTACGGCTATATCTTTAAATTGGGCTGTATTGCTATAAAATAATTCTACTATTCACTTACTTGCCCATTATACTACTAAAATTAAAATCACATAAATATAACCTTTAACTGTTCACACATTTGATTATATTCAAATATAAATGTAAAAAATGCCAACTTTGCATATTTTAAAATAATTATGTAATTAGTTGCTTATCATATTTGGAAAGGTTTTCATAGGAAAATTTATATTCCTTAAGTAGAAAGAATGTAAAATTAATTATTTTTATTTAATTTTAGTAGCATTGTTATAAATATTATTCATAATTATTATGTAATAATTTCTCTCAGTTATAAAAAATATCTATAATTTAATTTATTATATTATCGATATTTTTGATAGCTAAATCACACATTATAAATTAAAATAAACTTTTACACATTTAAATATTTCACAAGTTCAGTAAGAAAGACAATACTTTAAATAAAAAATAAAGTTATTTTAAATTATTTTTTTTTCTTTTAAAGGAGAAAGCTGAGCTGTAGTACAACAAATAATACAAAAAAGTAAATAAAAAGAGTTTTTCGTGGTATACATTATTTTCTCATATAAATTTCCGCGCCATCTTAAAGTTATTTCTGCTTATATATGGTGACGCCTTTCAATTGCGAAAAAGTACTCGGCAACATTTATTAAAATAGAAAAAAAAAGTATCATGGTTATAAGCTGGAATAAAGCACATAAGAAAAAATGCTTTTTACAAAGTACCTCTTTCGGGATTAAATTTGTGAAATTAGAGAAAACTTTCTTCATGAAAAATAATTGAGTATGAAAAACTCAAGCTTTCTTTTTCCCCTTTCCTTTCTAATGCTCTTTTTTTTAATACTAAAAAAACGAACGGAACACCGAACAGTGTTAATTTTACATGCATTGTAGAATGCGCCTTTTTTATTTTCGAATATTCCATCTGTAAAAGAAAGTGTGTTAATCGTAGATAAGGCTATAACAACGTAAATTAAATCGACTGGAATTCTTAAATTAGTGTTGATTCATGCATACATATATTTAAACAAGCAAAATCCATTTTGTTTTTCCTTTTGTTGTTGTTTCAGTTTTATCTCGGTGAGACATGGTTAGTAAATTTCAATAAATTACAGAACATTTACCTTGTACTTCCCCAAATTGTGATTACTAGTTCTGTTGCCAGACTATATTATTTACCTTATTTATGAAAAGCTTAAAAAGTATGAATAGCTTATTTGAAAAGAAGCTAGTAAAATGAAAGCGAGATATTTTGTTATTTAAGGAAACACGTCTGCATGAGAGCACTATTTGCTAAAAAATGGTAGAATACTCGTGTTCGAAAACAAAACATTTTTCAGTATTTGATTTGCATAATATACATTTAGAGTTTTATTATATTGCTATTGTAAAATGAATAAATTGTTTTAAACAATTGAGAAATACTTATATTTTACAAATTATTTGCCAATAATTACATCTTCGTTAAATATTTAAATTTCTCTCACCTAAACGCATGATATTTTTTTTATCTTTATTTAATGAAACTAATTCTGAAATAGAAGTAATTAAGACTTTATTTTTTTCATTCTATTAGTTTTTAAATCATATTTTTCTGGCATTATTTCCTTTTGTTATATATTAGAAAGCAACTGTTTATTGTTAAAAAATAAATTAAACAATAGAAATTGTTATTAATAAAGAAGAATCATGACAAAATGTATATATTATTTATTCACGGTGTCAACTCACATATAGGATATTGGAACTTGTAGTAATATGTTATAACTTTTAAAGCATAATTTGATCTCAAATTAGCTTCTGTACAAAGAGTGATCGTTGAGATATAAAACGCGCATTGAAATATATATATTGTTACAAACAATGGGGCCTACTTAAAATCTAAACATGATTTAATTACTCAATCACCGATGAATTAAATTAAAGTAACCATAATTAAATAAAATTTGCTGATATTGAATTTAAAATTAAACTTTTAAAATCAATAGTAAAGAATTTTATTTGAAAATTTTAACTATATTTTCACAAACATTTAATTATAAATAACAAATACTAAGACATTAAACTAATTTAATCATTGAAATTTAAACATACACAAACATTTAAATTTTGAATTTAAATTGAAGGGCTATATTTTCAGCTCAATTATATTATTTAAGAAATTCGTTCTTATGTTAAAGCAAATAATTGGAATTATATAAATAATAGGGCATTATAAAAGATCCAGAAACTGCAAAGTGTTTCTGGTTCTTTTAATCAAGATGACATTTAAAATATTGAAAGTTTTGAAAAGTTATGCTTTATAAGAAAACATGACTAGTAATTATTTATATTTCATGCGTTTTTTTATATAAATTTTGAGTCCCTTAAATATTCTACATTATTGTTATTTATACGCTAATCAATATAAGAATTTTATTCACACATTTAATATTTGATAAATTAATGAAGTCTGAGGTTTATTCAGGACTCCTTGTTCTCAATAACTATCCATATTATTGTTCAAAAATTTTGATAAGAAAAATTTTCAGATCGTTTTCAAATGTTTAATTCAAATATATGTATAAATATTTTAAAGTAAAAAATTCTATACAATTGCAATCAAAATTAAACATTTTTCCATGAAATTGATCAATATTATGTCAGTTTCCAAAACTTCTGTTGTACGTACTGTTAATTCAGCTTATACTGCTTAAAAGTATTGTCATTGGCATTTTAAAACATGTAATTAATTTGAATACTTTAATATCTGTATATATGTAACTAATTTGAATACATATATTTAAGATATTTTTAAAAATGTATTGAAATAATCAGTATTTTCTAAATAATAGATTACTGATCAATTGATGAAGAAGCAATCTGTACTCAAATATAAAACAAGATTAACGTTTAAATTAATATATTTAAAACATTCCATTTTTACTATAATATACTCCTTTGTTCTATGATATATCTAAGTCATAAATAAATAATGCAATAATTTTCATTTACTATTTAATGATAATAAACAATCTGATCTGGAGTGGATTTGCTAGTTTTGGTGTGTAATTTTTTATAAAAAATCAAATCATGAACTAAATCTTTCTCCTACTTAGAAATCGGGTAAATTCCTATCTGAATTCAAAATGCGTTAAAATAAAGCTTACGTGGGATTTGAGCCTTGCACTAAGTGATGTCATCCTGTATTGTTACTTGTTTAAAAAAATATTTATGTTATATAACATCATCAATCGAGAATGTCTCAGAAATATCAAGAAAGATTTGATAATTATTAGTGCAAAAATGTTTCTGCTGCACATAAACATAGGAGATATTTTAATATTTACATCTATTTTCAAAGCGTAAAGGATGTTAAAAACATATTTTCACAATATTTATATTTATGTATAAAGAGAAATAAACGTTAAAATGATACAGTAATGTCAATATTACAAAGGAGTTAGATAAAATTAAGATTTGTTTTTGATTTTAATATACAAATACTTGTGTTTTTTGACTAAATAAACAATCACAATAATGAATTAGAATATTTTTAATATTTTTTAAAAATGTATTTATAATTTATTTACTAAATATAAATATTAAAATATTAAAATAAAATATAAGGCTCTCATAAAATTTCTTATTTAATTTTAGTTTTATTTATGATTACATAGTTAAGCAATTTTAAATATTTCAAGTCAATATTTTATTGTATATATAATCATATTTTAAAAATACTGAATTATGTAATATGATTAGAGGTAAAGTGAAAATAATCTCAAATCCTATTTCATTTTAACCAGAATAAACGTCTCCATAATTTAATAACTAAAACCTTCCACAATAATCAAAGAAAGTATTTAAATGTGCTTCCCACAAAATAATATAGCATGAAAGCATGAATATATTACGATTAATTTAAGCATATTAAAAAAAGGCGTGAAAGAAGATTATTATCAATTTCTACGGATGTTTTTTTCAATTTTTATATTTCTTAATTGTTTCAATCATGTTAATAAAATATAAAAATATAAAAAACTAAGAGTTAAGAAATTAATGTAAGATGCATTAAAATGTCGACATTTGATTCTTTCTTCAAAAATGTGATCGATTCAGATATGTTTTTCTTGAGATGAAAAATAATAATGAAGAAAATTCCTTGATGAGAAATCAATAGTTAAGAGCATCAAAAAAGTCTTTTACTTTTTTTATAGTTGGAAGTAATATTTGGCATTTAGCTTCTATTATATTCCTAGAAATTTTAATGGACGCATTAAAGAATTAATTTAAAAAATAAACTTTTTTTTAAAGTTAAGTTCTAAAATAAAGAAACAATAATGTCATCAAACAAATATAAAATAATCATAAAATGATATAAATATATATATTGGCATAATATGAATGACGTTGTATAACATATATATTTTTATATAACTTAATATAATGTTTTTTAAATTGTCTATAAATTTTATAATACATAAAAATTTTAAGGAATTTTTTTAATTCATATTAAAATGTAATTTGTAATTTATTAAAAATTACGGTACATTAAGTAGTAACACTAAGTGCAGTAACATTCAATTTAAATAGTATTTAATTCGAGGATTAGCACTTAAATATTTAAAGATTAATTATTTTCTTTAACTGTAATACAATTATACAGTATATTATATTTAAATATATTAATTAACGGTATTATTATATTCAAGTTCAATAAAACGTACGTAGATCTGCATTGAAAGGCAGTGTTGTAATTGAGTCATTTGAACTTATTATTATTCTCTATAGTTCTACGAAATTGCCATAAAATTTACACCAAACCACATTAATGATCTATGTTAGGAATAAATATTTTTCAAACTGTAAACAAAAATAAAATTACTTTTCGTAAAGAAGATAAAATAAAACGGCAGTATATTTAAATAATAAATTATGTAAACTTATAAAAATAGACTGATGCACTCAACCACAAGAGAACACAAATTATATCTGTCGATGATCATCAATCTTTCTAAAAATAATTATTTAATACAATCGAATAATCCTTAATAAGATAGAAAATTGTCTTATGTGAATATAAATACATTAATAAAAAAATTCCTTTTTATTTCAATTTATATTGTACATAAAATTGAAAATGAAATTTTCAGAATAATCCATTTAGTGGAATTTTGTATTCAATGTTTATAACTAAAACACGTTTTATGACATCTTGTAGACACAGATAATTAAGACACAGATAATGTAGACACAGATAATGTAGACACGCATCTTGTAAAAAGTATGAGGAAAAAAATTATTCGCAAAAAAATTTTTAAGATATATGAGCAATATTTAAAATCTATGTGAAACAATTGTTCTGAGAGCCATAATTATGAATTTGTCTCCATAATCTATATATTATAAAAATATTGTAACAAATATTAATTTCAATCAATTAATCGCTAACTTTTTAAGCAATATATAGAAACTCTTTTGCTTAAAATAATTAAAGCCAGTTTCAAAAATTTATACAAAATTGTTAACTTCAAAATCATAATTTTTTGTGTAAATATATAATTTTTATAGATATATTAGAGCTAAAATATACCACTATGCATACTTTTAATTTATCAATATAACATTTTATTTTATTATGTAATTATTATTTTACACATATAAAATGAATTTATGTGAAATAATTTTCATTTTATTTCTAATATGCTTGCAAAATCAGAAAGCTATTTTACTCACTGCAATAGTATTGAATGAAATATTTATATTCTTCTTTTAAAATTATTATTAAAATAAGTAAGAAATATTTCTGAATATAGTATCATAAATTAAATAATGCAAGCCTTAGAAATTGTAAAAATAAGAATTTATATACTTTATCAGGATAATAATAAAATTTAATAGTTTAGATATTCTGACAAATTATTTTTTTTGAAAAATCATATTCACTAAAGTAAACTATTTCAAATCATTTTAACTATTTTAAAATATATGGCTCTGTAATTATAATTTCGTAATTTAATTATAAAATTAAATATAAATTCATAATTTAAATTATAAATTCATGATTTAAAGTAGAAACCATTTTTGTAATAAAGTATGAAATATTATAAAATAATTTTTAATTACATTTATATATATATAATTTGCTATGAACAAATATATTTTTCTTAAATCATAAAGATATTAAATGGTTTTTTTTATAAATATATGTCAATTACGTTACCAAATATTTAAAGCAGCATAAAATTAGTTGCTCGTTTTTGTCATCTGAGACTAACTGTGTAAAAGGCGCTTTAATTACAAGTATGACATATTTTTCTACAAATTATGTACCCCTGTAAATTCTCAAACTGCATCTTAATTTAATTGCTTTGTTTACATGTTACACTGTTTTCATAAAATAAATATTTTCCTTCGCTTTCCTGTATGTTAAATAACTAGTTTAATTCCAACATTGTAACTGCTTAATAGAGATAATTAATTCCATATACTTTTTTAAAAATTTTGCAAGCAATAGTAGAATACACATGTAAAAATTAATATAACCTAAAAAAATTTAATATTTGACAAGTAAATATTAGAAAACAATAAATAGGTACTATCAAATTAATTTTTATAAAAACAAAATCGTCTTAGAGGTTACTGTGGTATTTGTTCTGTTTTTTGTGAAAATAACTATCTAATTTGTATATTCTCTTGAGGACAAAGCTGAAAATAAGCATTTATAGTAATAAATTGTTTTTTCAATACGCTTTTTATGCATTCATATATGCTTGGAATAAAAAATAATATTTGAGAAAGTAATTTTTAAAACATTAGAATTTTCTGATTAAATGAAATATTAATGATAATTAGACAGTAAAAAGGATGTAGGATCTGTTCCTCATTTATTCTAAATTGAGCAAAGTTGTCATAATAGAATTTATTTAATTCTTGATTCAATATTATACATAATGCTTAATAAAAGTGTAGAAAATTGGATATTGGCTTAAATATATACTTTATAGGACAAAAAAACGAGAAAATATTTAATGACTTTAATTTAATTTTTTCCACTTTCAGAAACATTAATAACTGATTTAAATAACCTAATGTCATCTATTGTGCATAATTAATATTAATATTTTGAAATAGTAGAAATTCAATTTTAATATGTAGGAACTATGTCGTAAGACTCTAAATTAGTACATTTGATTTACGTTTCTTGTCTTTACTGTGTGTGAACATTACGGTGTTTCATTGAGCTATTCTCATTAATATTCTTTAATTTTTCTATTAGGTAAAACATTCACCACTTTAAACGTTAATATTTTGTGCTTGACTGTTAGCTTTATTTAGCTTACACAATTGTACACAAGTTTTGAAATTAGAAATGTATTTTATTCATTACTGGGTGCTTTCTTACTAATAAAATTGCTTATTATTAATTTGTAAAATATTCCAAAACCAGATTCTTATTTAAATTCATTTATGAAATTTATGTAATTAAATTTATTTTTACAATTATGTTATTAAGTTTTTACAATGATCATATATTTAATTTTTGTTAATTTTACAAATAATGTTAAGCACCTGAGCTCAGACTGAATTAAACTTTAGTTAGAGCATTTTTCTTTGAATAAAAGATCTCAATAAATAGAAAATACTAGAATTTTTAAATAAAATTCCTCGAAATATTTTTTTTTGCTTTATATCAAAATCAAGATAATATTAAAATACTTTTTTGACAAGTAATTTGCTTATTGATTAGTAGTTTGGAATCCAATTTCTTTTCTATCATTTTTACCACTTTTGGAATTTTTTGGCCATTTTTAAATGTACTTTTTTTTTCGCATTGCTAATCATTTGCAATATAAAAAATAGGTTTCAGGAAACAATTATTGGAAACTCATTTTGAAGTGTAATGTACCTCATCAAACTTTAGTTTCAGATTAAATGCATCAATCAAACATGAGGGAAGAATAAAACTTAATATCACATTTCATTTTTTTTAAAAAATGTAATATTTCTCTAATTGGGCCTGAACATTGACTGCTTAATATTATTTCCGAATCACATATACTTTAAGTAATTACACCTTCATAAAAGGAATAATTCTGAAAAATAGTAGTATGTACTTATCATTACATATAATAATTTAGTTTTATTTATAATTATTATTTATAATTTGTTAAATTATTTTTAATAATTGCTCTTAATAATTTATAATTTGTTAAATATTTTTTAATAATAGAACCAAAAGGGTATAAATTGATATAAATTATTTTCTAACATTTTTCTCTGTAATTATTAATAAAAAATACATTTAAATTATTTACAATTATTTTACATTCCAACAAGTGAACGAAAATGACTAGAGCACAAATAGAATAACATTAATATGAAAGTTCTTCATTAGTTTATATTCTATACTTTTAAAAAAGAATACATTTTATAGTTATTTTATTCCCTTTTAGCCATTGTGAATAAAAAGTAAAAATTTTATATTTACTGGATTAATTTAAACCATGATAAACACATTTTACATAGTAATAGCACTTTCGCACTCAATTTTGGTGGGCTTTTGATATGCAAAAACTCGTGTCTGCAAAACATGCTTCAACCATTTAAGCTTCATTATTGTGTTTCATATGAGTAGTCCCAAGACGAAACACTTCATGGTTTTACTAAAAATACAAATATTTATTATGATCAGCTAGAAAAGAACTCAGTCATATGGTCCATTCAGTTCTCGTTTATTATTCTTGTCAACAAAAAGTAAAAGTAAAAAATGAAAAACACGAAAAAATTTAAATAAATTTATGAATAGAATAGGAACTTTATCATAACAAAAGTATAAACAGGATAAAAATACCTTCTTAGAAACTTAATATTAATTCCGAATAAATTTTAATATAATTTGCAACGCTTTTAAAAGCAAAATGCACTTATTTTCTGTGTAATGGGATTATTTAAATTCCGAATAAGTATTTTAACATAATATTGTAGTCAGAAGTAAAATAGAATACATATAATTAAAGAAATATTATCATTATTTATTAATTAAACTAAAACGCACACATTAAATTTTTATTCTATTTTATGTATATAAAAACCTTGAGTATTCCTTTTGATATCTAAATGCTTATTTTTTATTGATTGATTTAAAGTAATTTGAAATCTAATTTCATGTAATAAAAAGTAAAACAAAATGAAGATTTGTTTTTTTTAGATTTATAGATTTGTAAGAAAAATTCATTTTTATGAGAAAATACAACAGTTTTTATATAAATAGTAATAAAAAATAACAAGAATAATTTTTTTCTCTTATTATAAATAATATTTTAATTTCTTGGCAAGAAAAAAGCCTAAATTAGATTATTTATAATCAAAATGACAAAATATTTGTTTCATGAATCTTAACAATGCTATTGACATAGATTTCTCTTTGTCATTTTATTGAATTTCCATTAATATGTTGCACATACATTTTTAAAATATTATAATATCAAGATTCATTAATTAAAAAATTTTTTGAGAAAAAACTAAATTTAAATATTTTTCTGCATTATAGTTGTAAAAGAATTTATTTTAGAAAATGTAATATAAAGCCAATTTATATAACAAAGTTTTATTTAATAAAGACTTCTCACAGAATTAAAAAATTTTGGAAAGGCAGTGTTTGGGGAATTGAAAATTTTTGAGATAATATTACACAAAATATTTCAACAATAATTTAATTGTATTAAACTTTATGATTTTAATGCTCAGCTGATACTACATTGACAAACCTTTTAGCATTTCTAAATATTTTATGAAAATTGATCATCTCCTAGTTGATCAAACTTAATATATTAATATTATTTGATGTATAGCTTTTATTATATTATTTTTCATAATATTATATTAAGAAAGTAATGTTGCCACATTCTGATTTATTAACCTTTATCAATGCCCTTCTTATTTGTATATTTAGGGAAGTTATACATTTTTTGAAAACATTGATATTATTAAAATATTTTGTGAATAATAAGTTCGAGAAAAATCTGAACTACATTTTCTAGTTACTAATGTAAAGAACTACATTCATCTGTATCAATATTACAAGGTTTCTTTTTCAGTTTCTTTAATTTTAAATAAATAAAGCCCTTAATTTTGTTTTTAATAAGTTGTGTGATCGTAAATATTTAGCCTGATTATTGTAACAAAACAAAAGAAATATGATTTTTTTTCTGTTTATTAGAATATATATATATACAGTCTTTAAAATACTTCCCCTATTACATGTGAACTTCATGTATGCAATTAAGCATATTCTTATTCAAAATTGATTATTAAGTATTATATATTTTAACCGTAATTTGGTTGATAGTATTTAATTTATTTCTGACTTAATTAGAGTAAGGCCATGTTAAATTAATATATCTCAATTGCTATTATACAAATTATAAATTAGTATTCAGAAACTATCCATAAACATATTCTTAATACATGTGAATTTGTGTAGCTAATAATAATGTTAGTGCAAGGCCATGTTAAATTAATATATCTAAATTGCTATAATACAAATTACAAATTAGTATTACACAAACTATCCATAAACATATTCTTAATACATGTGAATTTGTGTAGTTAATAATAATGTTAGTGTAAGGCCATGTTA
>JAPDSC010012024.1:0-14521 GCA_026290005.1 Latrodectus geometricus | reverse complement strand
ATATATATAAAAATCTAAAAGTAACTGACAAGGTATTAACATATTCTATATAATTAGATTGAAATAGTTAATAATTATATTATAAATATTTAAATAACTAATAATCATATTGTCTCTTATGATTTATTTACAGAAGTAGTAAAATATTACAGAAGTAGTAGTTTTTTTAAAATCTAAATAATTAATATATTAATTATATAATGATTCAAAACTTAAATCAAAACTAATTTATAAGCAAACTATTTGTTATACCTAATCATATTTATTTCATTCATTGTTATAAATAACGATATTAATGCAAATTAAATTTATTATAATGAGTTTATTAGTGAAATAGCAGTTTTTCCACAAAGATAATATTTTAAGATTATAAACTTAATTTAGTAATGAAGTTTTTTCAGTTAAATATTTCAACAATTCAGATAATGAAAAAATGTATTTACATTCATCTAGAATTATGCCTGCTTATTTAGAATATCTAGAATTTGCCTGCTTATCTTTCATAAATCTTTCCTTAGAGATTTCTAATATTGTATATTTTTAAATATTTCTGATCAAACATTTCATTCTCTAAAGTTAATGTACAGTCTAATGTGATCAAGATGCATGGGTTTTTATTTTATTTATTTACTAATATTTACACAAATTTATAATTTTATATAGAAAATGTTTTTTTCGATAAATAATTTTTTTAAAGTAATAAGTAATTCTAACTTATAAAAGCAAATATTTCGATTAGTGATAAATATTATTCGTCTTTTAACATATTAGAATTCGTATAAGCCTACTGTTATGAATAAGAGAAGGTTAATATATTATTTCTTTAGCACTTTCTCTTTGTAGAATTTTTTTTATATATCTTTTATTTTCCATAGCAATTATGTAATTGTACTTTTACTGTAATAAATAGAATTTTTAGTTTGATAAAGTTCAAAGGGAAATATACCATTATAATTTTTTTTATTGAAAATAATTTTGAAACATCAATGATTTTTCTTTCTAAAGATTAAGAATAGTGTATAAATTTTAATTATATTCAAGTTTATGTATATTCCGTTACTTTTTTACGTATTCTATATTTTCAACACTTACTTTGCCAAGAAAATAAGATAGAAGCAAGATATTTTGCAGGAAATGCAAAACTCTTACGATTTCAATTTTCGTATTCTGCTCATCAGCAAGAATGAGCTGAAAAATACCCACAAGCATAAAATCAGGTGTAAATATAAGAAAATCGAAGTCTTTTATTTTAGTTTTTTGTCATGAAGAATATTATTCAAATTTTATCAGTTTAATCATGAATGGGGAATTTTGAAAATATTTTTTTAATCGAATTAAAATCTCATGATGTTGATTTCTTTGATCCAACAAATAACAAAAAACTATTTTAATATTAGAGAAAAAAATATATAATTTGATAAGAATTTTTTTATTTAAAATTTTAGTGTCATTTAATGATTTGATATACTAATTTACAATATATTATTGTTTAAACCTTAATGAACCATTTATTTAAATAAAATCAATTTTAAATTATTTTGACTAATATTATAACAGGGAATCTAAGTTAGAGTTGTAAAAATCTGTTGACAATTACATTTATAGCTTGTCTTAAGCATTTCTAACTCACATAATCAAGTTATTTTTAAAATCTAAATTAAAATTAAATTCATGTTTTTATTTTTTAAAGATTGTTTTATGTATTTTGAAATTCATTATTTATGTTAGATGCATTATTAACTCAAGATGAATGTTTTATGAACATATAGTTACATAGTATTTTTCATATACAGTGATGTAAGGAGAATAAGGATGCTGTATATAAATAAATAATTACAAAGGAACATTAATGATTTTAAAAATAACAATGTTTTCCTGAAAAAAAAATCATGGAAAATCTCCGATAAAAAATTATACGACTTCACATAAATTAATATTATTTTTGTCTGTCACTTTTTCTCTGCCTTGTATAATTTAAAATGTTGATTCATGCTTTAAAGGAATATAAAAAGCATAAAAAATAATGAAGATCATATTGAAATCAAGGATAAGGATATTGAAATCAAGAATAATCAAGGATCAAGGATATTGAAGATCATATTGAAATCAAGAAATATATCATAGAAATGAGTGTACAGAAAAAATAAACAACGGGAAACTAGTATCATATATCAAAAAGAAACTTTACAAGCATTCTAAAACAATACATTTAAGAATACTGAATAAGTTCTAAATGCATCGTACTGAAAGTGATGCATGTGGTACCATACCATACAATCATTTTTAAAAATCTTAAATTCTTGAAACCTATATGATTCTGTTTATTTCACTTCACTTCATTGTCTATAAATATTCATGAACAATAATTTTATGAATCCTATCTAAAATATCGAAATAGTGAATTTGTTTTCAAAATAACTTACTTGCTAACAATGCATTTTATTTTTTTAATTACGTGTGTGCGTGCACTTTAATGCATAAAAACAATGAAGTATGCAAATTGTTATTTAAATTTTATGATAAACATAGCAGAAATTTTTTAAGATAAGAAATGGTAATTTTAAGAATGATTTCATATAAGAATTTCAAATTTTTCGAAGAAATTAAGGTGGGACTATGAATAAACTGTGTTTTAAACACTGAATAAATTTTTATTTCTGTAAATAATTTAAATTAATTGTATACTTTAATTTTGATTATTTTCTTGTGAACTTTTGACAATTCATTTATTTAATACATAAATCATTTTCTAAGAAAAATCTGTCATAAAATTGATCTCATGTTTAATGTATATTGATATTCAAATATTAATTTTGAATTTTTAATGTAATTTTTTCTTTTTTTAATAAACATGCTTACTTTTATTCTTAGAATTTATTTTCAAATTTTCTAATAAATATTTTCTGAGAACGAAATTGCATATATTTAAAACTTGAAATATCATAATGTATCCTTCTATGGCCTTTTTTTCTAATTTCGAAAGGGAATGAGGATTTTTTGTGCTTAATATGTTATAACAACATGATATATTTAAATTTTTGTTATAACAGCAAATCTTATAATAGCAGTTATCTTCCAAATTCTTATATAAATATAAATAAAGTGTTCAATTCTATAAAAATGAATATTAATAGCTTTTCTATAGGCTATTTTTTATAGAAAATCCTAAAGTCGGTAAAAATAAGGATTATCTTTTTAGTAATATCTAAACCCGTTGCATTTCAAAAAACTAACAAATTATTCTTTAAGAAAACTTAATTATTATATTTGCATATAAATATTTACATATTAAATTAACATTTTACATATCTAAGTATGCATATTCCAGTAAAAATATAAAGCAATATATAATTGAATAATAATATCTATTATAGATATTATTATAAAAGAAATGATGCAAGCAATAAAATTATGATTAAAATTTATAAAATACTAATTATATTTTTCACAAATAACTACTTCAAATATTAGAATTTTCTTTCACCTAACATTTTCAACACTTTTATTATGATAATTAAATAAATTCATCGATTCATACACATTTTATTCTTTGAAATAATAAATGCGGAACAAAATAATATTACATATATTTTCCTATTAAAAATCTGAAATTCAATGTAGCAATAATAAAGGTTACAGTCTAACATTTCAACTGAGAAATGTATTTTATAAATTAGAAATATGCAAATGTTTTCTTCCTTATTGAAGTAAAACTCTACTATAAATTGAATGAAATATTTACGAAATATTTAGCTTTCTCTAAATTCTTGAGGAATTAACATTTAAAATATAGATTTCAAGCAAATATCTTATGTGAATAAGAATTTTTTTATTCAAAATATTAAAGAATATTTTGTAAACGAGAGAAGAGCTATCATAAATTTGTTATTTAAATGTAATAAGATAGGACACTTTAAAAAAATTTAACGATTTCAAAATATTGGTAAGTAGTATAGTTTTATGTATATAAACTTAAGTTACGTACAGTAAAAAATTTTTTAGTTATTATTGTCACAAGTTGCATATTTCTATAAATAAGAAGTTTAATGAAGATATTAGAATGCATAAAAATTTTCTTTTTTAGAGTAATTTTAATTCCACTGAGAAAGTTGGTTTTAATTACATTTCAAAAGGCATATTCCAGCAAAAACCTGTATGTGTATGTTTCATTACCGGGGATACATTCTAAAGAGTTCTATGCTAGAAATCAAATTTAAATTGAGATATTATTGCGTAAATATCCTCTTAAAAGCGTAGAAATTATACATATTATTACTATTATTATAACTACATTTTATATAACCTTCAAAATGTTACATAGAAAAAATGATTTCACTGTTTTAATCCCTATAGAATTATATTCATGAAAAATCTTGTGCTTTAACATTTTTACAATCATACTCATCATTTCATTTTTGTCATCGTTAGCAAGTAGTATTGGATATTTTTAATTGTTTAAAAGTCACATAATTTTAGGCTATTTCGATTCTCATATAGATTATCAATTATGAATTTCATCATATTCAGAGAAACACTTTTTGTGCAACGAATATTAAATTCGATAATTCTGCAAAATTTCTTTAAATTCAATGAATTTACGAGTATTACTAACCATTCATTTTGTAATCGTGACTATATATATGAGTGGGCTGGTTTTTTTTTATATCGGAGTATTGCCCTTTTTAACTTTTTGAGCTATTATATGAATAACACTTACCCAAAATTATGAAATAAATTGTTGACTTTTTTTTAGGCATTCTCTATTTTTTTCAATGCTTCTCAATTCTATACATCAAAAAAAATTATCAACAAAAGGCTTATTAACAAACTTTAAATAAAACCAAAGAAAATTATGTAAAACTGTACAGCTTACACAACTTTAATTTTATTTCTTGATCAAAATTTATATAAATATATATTTTTTGCAACAATAATTCTTATTTACTTACACATCTATTTTGTTTGTCAGTGCCTCAAGGTTCTAAGCCTTATTCTGGTAATATATTATTTTTCCATTTTTTATTCACGTAACTTATTGCCTAGTGAATTTTTTACAGTTTCGAGACTTTGTTATAATTTCAAATAAATATGGCTCCTTCAAAAAGTTATTCCGTATTCATATCTACTTTGTTGCATTTGGCATATGATTTTTTATACCCTTAGACAGGGAAGTTTCTGATTTATATCCTACTCTTATTTCTTACTGAATCATTTTGATTATTCTTATTCCGATACTGATTTTATCGAAATCTGAAGCTTAGATTTCTTGATATTTGTTATCAAATCAGCTCAAATGGTTGTGAATGCGAATGAATGTGAAGTATTCAATTTTAATTAAAGCTTATTATATGCAAACAAATAAAGTTTGAGTAGAATACCCTTTTTTCTAAGAATAAGCATTATAGATCTATTGCTTGCTTTGATTTTTTTCTTTTTGTTTTATTTAAAATTAAAAACTAGAATTCATTTTTTGCGACAAGACCCATCGTTCTTTCAAAGTGTTGCATGTTAAATATAACTCAAGTTTTGTAACATATTCTAGTGTTTGGAAAAACTTTAAAATAAGATCATCCTAAAATCCAAAAAAATCTCCTCTAATAATTCAATAAGAAATGATTTCATTTTTTTACTATTATTTGAGTTTTATAATAAGATGCCGAAAAAAATTATTATTGACTGCGTTTATAAATTTTCATCAGCGAAAATTATAAACGTGTGTAAATTATTAGTTTATTTTAGTAAAATGTGCTGCAACAATTTCAATGCATCAGATGGATTTTCATGTTGCAATTCTATATATAAAAATCAATTTGTTGCTAACGATTTTGTTTGACATTTAGGATTTGTAAATAGTTAAGGTAGTTTATACAAGTTATGTAGTATTTGTAATAGTTAACTAAATATTAGAATTCACAAACTTCAAACTTCAGTTCTGTATATCCCAGGGAGAGATCATGTACCATTTAAAATGTTAAACTTTAAATTGAGTATTGTTGAAAAATAATTTTTAGACTTTTTTTTTATCTAAATTCGTAAATAGTTTCAGTATTATAACTAGTATACAAATAGGTCTATAAAAGAAGAAACATTTTATTTGAAAATACAATCATTATTTTAGAACAGATAATCAAAAATAGTTCATTAATCGTTTTTACTAAGTTTTTTGACTTTTCAATATATTTATTTGTAAATATATTTTTTTTAAATTTTGCTTTATTATAATTATTTTAATATTAACGTGTTCATTTACAAATCCAATTATTGTTTTTATTGCTATTAAAATTTCGGGGAAACATTTATATTTTTAAAAAGAAAAGCGATTTCATTGTTACAAATCTGTTTATATGTACATAAATTTGTAAGTGTTTTGGTAGAAATTGTAAACTTTATATTGTAAGGTAATACAACACATTGATAACATATGTGCGCATTCTAGTACTAGTAATAAATTATTTAAAACAATTATAGTTTAAAGTGACTTATTATTCTAAATGACCCTTGTCATCATGTACCACATCCTCACATTTAATGATTTAACGGTGTGAAATGTAATCTTACAATACACTAATAAATCTACCTGTTCTGTCATTCATTAAAAACTGTATTCGGTTTCTAATTTGAAAATTCATTTAGAAACATTTTGAATAATCATTCTGGTCGATGAAGCAAGTTAATCGATTGTGCAATCTTTTGCATACCACGTACCAACTTTTTCAAGGACAAATTCGGATATACTCCATACTATAAATATTTTGTACTCTTAGGAGTATGATAAAGTTTTGGTATAAAGCGATAAAGATAATATAAATGGAAAATGAATGATTTAATTAAGCTATTAATAAAGTAACGCCAATTTTCTAAAACAGACACAAAGGACCTCCTAAAAAATGAAGTGATAGCTTCATAATGGCACCTATAGCTGCCAGAAAATCTCATTTGGTGAAAATAATGCTGTAATTAACATCTAATCAAATATTACATTAGATTTTGAATTCTGTTGCTGTCTTTGTTTACATGATAGAATCCAAGCTTTGATGTATGTTCAAAAGCCTTTTTATTAGAATTATGTTTATAGAAAAAACTAATTCTTTAAATGAATATAAATTTTATATAAAACAACATCTACACCACACATTAAATAAGTATTATTCACCATTATTGAAAGTATAGGACATCTTAAAATAATACTTTATTGCTTCGCCTTGAATTTTACACTGAGCCAATATTGAATTCGTCCAATTTGAATAAATCATTTACCACCTGTTTTTATTTTTATCAACATTATAAATACAATTCCTGTATTTTTTCTGATTGTCTTTTAATGTAACATACATAAATTATTGCAAATTCGTATGTATCTGGAAAATGTTCGTATGAAAATAATATGGTGAGAAATTAACTAAGAAAGCATTTTGATCTGAAGAAATGTCATAAGACTTTCTACTTAAGGGTGAGTTGAGTCTATCTCACTCTTTTAAATTTAATAAATTATATTTGTATGTTATTAAGTATCTACGTTAAGGATTTTTTTCATCAAACGAAAATATCTATACAAAAAGGAGAATACAATTTTCTTATTTTTTAAAACAATTATTGAATGCCTATTTCAATATCTTTCCTTTATGAAATATTTTATTTAATTAATATTGTAATCATAAGAAGATGTGACAATCTTCTTTTTGCTTTCAATCATGGAAAATGGATCAAATAATCAATTTCTTAGAAATAAGTATAATTCTTAAAAGAATAAGTATAATTCTTAAACAATTCTGTGCTATTTGTTAGATAAAGAAAAAAATTTAACAATTATTGTCATATAATTTAAATTTGTAATTTTGAGATTGTAAGAAATATTTATAAAATGCTAAATCAAATAATCAGTTATTACAAAATGCTTTTTTCTGCTATGAAAATAATTTTTATATTCTCAAAAGTTTAAAATAAACTTATTTCAAATTTTAAAATCTACTTCATGCATAAAAAACATAACGCATTTCATGCATTAAAATGGCAAAGGTCTCTATATTTCGTATATAACCATAACCAATGTTTTTAGGAATGCCTTTGTAGACTGCTCTTGCTGAAATTTCCTTCAGACGTTTAATAAACCCGAATATAACATATCTTTCCAAGCAATGTTAACATTTTACATAAGCTATAATTGATAATATTCCATAAATGCATTTTAAAATAAGATTATTAACTTTCAGAGCATGATTTATTTTTAAATATGTCGATTTACTATGTTTTACAACATAATGACTCCACGCAAACATTTAATCTTATGATATTACAATTATTATTCATTAATCTTATGTGTAAATCTTTTAAAGCTAGACACCAAAAATGCATCTAAAGGACAAAAAAGAAAATTATTTTTAATTTGTTGGAACACATTCTGAGAAGGTTTGGTAATATTCTCACATTTGACTAATTTGAAAACTCATTTCCGTTTACATTATTTTTCAGCACTTTTATTTTATTGTTATAATATCTTTATTATCAAGATGTTGGGCCAATATGGAAAGATGTTTATTAAAAATTTTTCTCAATCAAAATAATTTATTTTGCCGCTATTAAAGCAATTTTATGTCCTTGTTATCATTTAGTCGTTACAGTTTAATTTAGAAAATTTATTTTGTGTATTTCTGAATTTTTCTCCTCTCATAGACCTTTGTTAACTCATAAATTCTGTCCAAAAAATTTAAATAATTTTTTTGCATGTCTCAATTTTATAATATATAAAATGGTCTCAAATGTAAATAATTAATAATATGCATTAACATCAAATCTTTGTAGTATGAAAAAGTTTGTATTTTGTAAAAAGAAAAACAAAGAATATGCAATCAATCAGTGATATTTTTGATAAATTCAATGATATAAAATAAATATGTAAATATACAAGTATATGAGGAAATTCTGATACGCTTGTTTGAACAAGAAATTAAATTCTTATTCTGATTCCACAAAACATTTACTTTATGAACGTATGTTATTTTTATCTTTTAATTTTTCTATATTTTTTAGAAAAAATACTAAAGACTTTATTACGAGAAAGTTATGTAAATCATTTTTCTTCATTTACCTCTTACATTCAAATCATTCTAGTGATACTTTTAAGACATGTATGTTGACAAAATGTTGTATGTCATTAAAGCAACGAAGTTTACTGATGTTCTTAGCCATCAATTTTCCATCAAGAAATCCATTCTCTTTTCTTTTTGATGCAGTGAAATATAAATCTGATTCGATCAGCTTCAGAAAAGCTAAAAAATCAAATTTCTAATGTATCATAATCTAACATTTGTAAGACATTTTTATTATATTATTTAATGCACTTTTTATTTTGTTTCTGCAGAAAAACAAATTAAGGATTATGAATTTTTTGTAAAGTCTTATCATGTGTTTGACTATTTGAGTTTAAATATCATACAGCATCTGTTCTCTGAATAAATTGACTGTGTATTATGAAGTATGTAAACAATTTTTATTGAGATGGAAATAAATAATAATAATAAGTAACATAATTAGTAAAAATAAATTAAATAATTAATAAAAATAGGTTAACTTGATTTTTTTTAATTGAGTAAAGAGTATATCATCTTTTTTTGCTGATGATTTAAATTACAATTTTCCATTATTTTTAGAACTATATTATGATGTGCAAAAAATATTTTTTAAATTTTCATGCAATCAATTGAAATTTAAAAGATTTCCTAAAAATACCAAACATTTTAAAAAAAATTATTATTTTACAGAACTATTAACTTCATTTCTCCATTTATTGGAAATCATTCTATCATAAATAATTTGCATAAAATTAAATCAAGTTAATTTTTAATATTGTTAAGATGGATTTTTAATTATAGAGATTTAAACAAAGTTTAAAATGTTCTTCGGGGAAGTATATACTGAAGCGCACTTGTTGTACGTAGGAAAAATATTTTGATCACAATAGAAACAATGGCCAGTAAATGGCCACTGGCAAATCTGGAAAGATCAGCTTGACCTCTTTCGGTCATTAAGGAGGTAGATAAATTAGAGTTAGTTCTTATGTACCATTCTTTTATTGGAAGGATTTTCCATTTTTCCTTGTTAAAATTCTCCTTGATCGAAGAGATTTCGTAAAATGTCTTGATAAGGGCAACGGCCGAGGCTTCTGATCTTCCCTTAGCCAATTTATATGCAACCTCACTTCCATAAATATCGACATACGAGGGAGTTTGATGTTAATAAATATCTAACAAGTCTAGTATTGTTCTAAATAGGGAAATCTGTTGAAGCATGTCTAGTATGGAAATTTTCTGTTCCCCACATCATTACAATCCTTTAAATGCAGAATTGCTCTCTTGCTGTACGATAGAACTAAACCTCACCAAAACGTTTTTCTACGTACTTCCATGACACTAAATTTGCTTCTAAAAATTGAGCAGAATTCTGGATTTCTAAGTATTATGTTTTGATCTCCATTTGAGGTCATTATATAAATATTGCTTCCTGATTGATTATTCTCAATTTTTTTCTCTCTGTGCATAGTTTAATAGTTCCTCTGATATGCTATCAATAATCTCCAGCGTGAGCTGTTTCAAATGTTCAAGATGCGTGAGTTTTTGGCCACGTGAGAATGAAGTTCAATGAAGAAGAAATGCCAGATAAGTCAACATTCATTATAAGTAGAATTTGATGTAATTGTGTTGTGTAATATACAAGTTTATTAAATATCAATAACTTAATACGTTTTTTCCTTATGGAATGATTACTTAGAAACTGGCACTGTATTAAACTAACAAATTGAATGATTAACCATTTAAATGAGGAAAAGTGTTTTCAAATCAATTATAATGACTATGAAAAATAGTAAATTATATTCAAAATTATATAATTTGGTTATTTAGTGTGGTATCACATCGGAAAATATACCAAAATAGCTAGAATATTTAAAATGTGTTGCAAGGAAGTAGGTTTCAATTTGCTACTCATTGTACTATATGTTTCCAATACTTAAGAACTAATCATTCTTAATGCCATTCCTATAATATATATCGCAGTTATCATTTGAGACCAGATGTATTACTTGTTATTTGCTGCAGCAATACTTACAAACGGGATTACTTTAAATTTCTTAATAAAATTAAGCCAAGGGAATGTAAAGCCTGAACCCATTCCTTAATCATACGTTTTAATATTCCGAAGAACAGGTAAAGAAAATAAATATTAGATGATATTAGAATTTTCCGAAAAATCAATTAATTTAATTAAAAATGAAAAATAGAGAAATATTTTTAAATTAGAACTTGAGAAATTGTGTAAAATAACATATTCTTTTACTAATAACGTCTCAATAAGGATTTAAATAAAATAAATAAGTATGAAGTATGCAAATAAAATTACTGACTCTTATGGCTACTTATTTCTTTTAACAGTAGACATTAAATGCAATCATTCGCTAACTTGTCAAGAACTATGGTTTTAAGCCCATAAGGCAGAATGGCAAAGTCATATTAATGGCTGATAATTTGAATGCGTTCTTGACTTCTACCGAAATCGAATGCATAGCCAATCAGAGATAAAGGATTTGAGTAGGCAAAACGTTTCTCTGGTGTTTTTACCAACAGGCTGTTTTGGAGAGAGTAGAATATAATACAGGTTAATATGTTTTATACATAACAATTGCGGTTGTCCCACGTGACTGCAAATTATATTCATTTCTGTGATAAACATTACGTAATTAACAATGATAAAAATATCTTTTCGAAATTAAACATTATTTGTACAAGTAAAAACAAAATTCTAATTTTCAGAAAGTATCTTTGTCCCCTAGAATTTATTTCTAGTTTGCTGAATTACATTACCATGTGTGTGTTTTACACCAATATTATTTATTTAGTTATAATCAAAAACTCCAAATACCATAAACGAACTATATGAACTATTTATTATGGACTTTCGTTTTTATAAACTCGCTATGATCTTTAAAAAAGTTCTTATAAACTGAAAATTCGTTGAAAAGATTACATCATTTTTCTTCTTACCAAATTGTTCACTCGTTGTAAATAAAACAGCCTAAAATTATTTGTTTCTTTCAACCAAATTATTAAGAATGTTTCTTTCTCTATATAAAATACTGTTAGAAAAACTACCTAATATACACTACATTAAAAAGAAAAAACAAACGAAGCATTTAAAAACAATTCTTACTTTCATTTAATAAATGAAAAATAAGCCAGTGTGTGATGAATTATTTTTTCTGTTACAAAACTCCAACTTTAAATACAAATTTTTCATGAATAAAAAATGCTTATGAACATCAATTAAAAAATTTATATCCATGAAAAATAATGGATGTATTTGATTTCCATCAATGGGTGATAGACGATATTAATTGTCGTTGAAATAAATTTCTACCTTCATGATCTCTATGGATTCTTAACTTCCATTCACACACATTCAAAGAATCAACATACCTTTCAGGATCAGTTACTTTTATTGCACTTTGAATATGTTCAAACTAAACAGAAACGTTCGGTATTTTATTCAACAAAAAACTTCGGTTGGTCATTTCATGTACATCCACTGATAATGTACTGTACCGTAATGATAATTTACTAAAATTAAAAACATTAAATAAGGAAGGAATAACATTTTTGAATGAAATATGTTTTTTGAAATTATTTATATTATGCTCAGTATTTCTGTTTTTGTTCATACCTGTAAAGGATTATCGTTATTAAATAAGCATTTCGAGTTGTGATTTTTTTTTTCTTTTGGATTATCTAACACTATTTTTCATTATATATGTTGTCATTTTAAGAAAAGTCATTTGTTTTTCCAAATGCAATTTATTAATGAGTAAAATAACAAGGAAAATTAAGTTAATAAAAATTGTTAGTCCTATATATTAAAAAAGCTTTCATTCTAAATGTTTCATAAAAATAGAAAATATATATAAAAATTATAAATGTTAAGAGATTGCTACTTAACTTTCATTTGTCAGAAATCATATGAACAACTGGTAAAAATATGTAGTACAGGTTAATCAGGGAATTAAAGCTAGTATACATCAAAGCTATCCTCAACTACAAAAATTAAATGAGTTTAATGAAATTTTAGTAAATCAAAGTTTTTATAGGTTATGTACTTTATATTACGTAAATCATGTTAATTTTTTAATTACAATTTCCTAAAAATGATTCTCAATTCCAGAAAATGTTAAAAAGAACTGAAAATAAATACGCCAAATAAGATTGTAATTTTAGATTTGTAATATTATGACAGCTGAGAAATCTGAAAGAAACTCAACTATCGTAATATTTTTCCCGCAAAAGTTCCTTATATCAACATTTTTATTTACTTTCTGGAGATTTCTATCAAATTCTATCTTAAACCCATAATCGATAGAATCATCTCCTCAAATTTGATGAAATTTGAATTTTATTCCATTTTGAAAACGAGATTTTTCTTTTTTAACATTTGAAAAAATTTATTGATTCCGTGAAAATATTATTACTTCTCTGTTAGAAAATTAAAAAGTTCAGATTCTTTCGTAAGAGTTCTAATAATAAGTAAATTTTAAATGTACAATAAATTCTAATAAGAATTTACTGTATATCTCTCTGTCAGTTTAAAATTAAAATAATTTCAACAAAATTGTGCTTATTATATCAACATTCATATTTAATTTTCTAAGTAATATATACCTTGCTCTTTTTTCATATTAGTTTTATGTGCAAGTGATACCACTGTTACTTAAATCTCTGCATAGGAAGAATTTAAAAAACCAATTGTTAAAGCTTCACTATTTTTGTACTTTTCCGCTATTTAATACAACATAAAGTTTTACCCCCAATTATAAGTTGTTTAAAAAATTAAAGCAATTACTTATTCATAAATATATCAACTAAATTGACATCCAATTAAATAAATTACCAAGTTCAAATCTGTAAATGGTAATAAAAAAAGTGTGTGTGTGCTACTTATGCTATAAAATTAGAGTTCATTATTAATTATAGATGCTTTCAAACTCTGTATCATAAAATCCTTTCAGTTACCAAAAAAATAAATGCATTTATTTTTAGAATGATTTTTTGCAGCAAAAACCCTTTTTCAAACCTGACTTCAATTGTTACTTATTTTTATGTGCCTTAGAATATATATTGATATTATATGATACTTTCTGCCATGTGAAAATTTGTATGACACTGAACAAAAAAAATTTAGTTTGGGAGAAGTTCAATCCCAGGACCATTTCTTTTCCAGAATTATTCTCTGAAATGTTAATAAGCGACTATATACAATGATAAAGGGAAATCTTTGGAAAGAATTCGTGATTGCAATAAGCGCTACAATATGGATAGAACAAAACAGATACTAAAGAATATAAAATAACAAATTAAATATTGATTAGACATCCACTGTTAATTATATTATCCTCTACTAAAATTCTATGACCAAATAAAAGAAAACTTCCAACACAATTTTTTTTCTATACTAGTAGGGATCTTCATTATTGTTCTAATGCATG
>JAPDSC010012021.1:464-28960 GCA_026290005.1 Latrodectus geometricus | reverse complement strand
AATTTTTTTTTCTAAAGGAATTTTGTAATATATTTCTATTACGTAGCAATTTAAAATAGAATATGTGGTTTCTATTTTATTCTGTTATGATGTAAGTACCAATATAAGCCTGTTTGCACCTTTTTTATTTAAAATATAAGGCTTTTTTCTTAAATTAATGCCACAGAGGATTGCACACATTTTTTCACAAAGTTTACTCACAGAAACGCATTCTTATTAAAAATTTGAATAAATAAAAAGAAAAGTTAATATTTAAAAATCCGAAAAAGTTGCAATTGTTATTTTCAATTTATTAACTACAAATGACATTGAATAAGTATACGCTTTTTTGATTATTATCCAAACTATGATTTTTTAAATAAAGATTCTAAACAAATGGAATTGTTTACGTATCACTAGTTTAGAATCTTTATTTTAAATACATTATTTTAGCTTGTAAAATAATAAAAACAATTTTTCATAGTTAATTTTCATTTCATAAGATAATCAAAATTTTATTATCATTATACTAATTACTTCATTGTCAAAACAACCACGATAATCAAAAAAATTGTTATGCAATTTTTAAAGTATTTATTATTTTTATTTGTTAAAGCAACTGATAGCTTTTATGTTTCTTCAATGTAATTTTAATATTTTAAAAAGCTTGCTAAAAACATAAATTTAACATATAAGGCTAATAATGATTGTTTAACTTTGAAACTCAAAAACCAAAAAAAATGACATATTTTATAAAGTATGTAACGAATTTTTGAAACTATTTTTAGTTTTGACCATAAATCTTTGCACAGAAAACCATTAAAATTAACGCAAAACATTTCCTTAAATTTATATTTTTTGTATTTTAGTTTTATTCATCTTAATTTAGTTTTATTAATTATATTTCGCTTATTTTTATTTATGTATATTTATCTACATCTATCATTTTTCATGCGCAATTTCTTTGTGATCTAAACTACTAGTTGTTTTATCTTAATCTTTATATAGATATGTTGTGTGTCAGAGTGAGTTTTACTGCATTCTTTGGCATGTTTAAATTTCTTTGTGTACCGTTCAAATTTTTTCCGTAGTGTACCCTACGTGAATAATGGTTTAAACTATCGCGTTTATTCGAAAAATCCTTTAATATTTACATTACCATTGGTACCTCTATCAAATTCAAGCAGTTTTGAAAATAACCATAATTTTTCCTTGTTTCTTCAGTCAGATAATTTTTTTTTATATAATTTCATTTGAAAGTCATAATATAAATTTTAAAAATAAATCTTAATACATTTCATGTTTTCTTCCTTATAATTATTTTGTCTGGTATGGGTGAAAAGTGTTTCAACAAATATTTCGTGCCTCTCTCTATTGGATGCTAATTCTTTCCATTAAATATCTCTTATCAAGTTAAAATTTATTCTTTACAGTTAGTCTTGTGTATTATACAACTTATTCTTTTTATATTCTAATATATTTTAAAGAGAATCATTATAGTATCTAATTCATTTATATAAGATGATATCTTTTCCTATAAACCTAATTTGCCATTCTCTAAATCAGAGATATCCCAATATAAGCAATATCTCCACCTTCTATTAACATTATAATATATTTTATTGTAAAAGTGAAAAAATGTGTGTACAATGTTAATGAGCAAAAGATTAAACATAGATGGATTTATTTATGTTATTATAACTACATTCAATTTATTTTTATAAGAATATCCATTTCTAATTTTGTATTTTCGTGTAATCAGTGATTCCCTACATAAACAGTATCACCACTTTCTGAAAAAAAATGCATTCAAATCATCCGGAAGTTAATAAAAAAACAAATTTTGCTTGAGACAGATTTTTGTTAATTTTGTATACATACTTTTTAGGCCTTAATTTAGGCTTCAATTCTAAGGAAATAATTTAAATATTGTAAAAACTATATTTCATATTTATAACTATAATTATATAAAGTAAACCACAGAATATCATGTTTTCAGTATAAATGCAATGCAACACAGATTTTTTATTTTTTATTTTTTATTTATTTATTTATTTATTTTATTTTATTTTTATCATTAACAACCGAAAAATTTTTACGTGGATTTTAAAACTTCTTGTTTGGTATCTTCAAATTTAAAACTTGGCTCTTTCTTGAAAACCAAATGTAAAATAGAAATTTGATTTGTGGAAGAAATCAGGAAAACTGTTCAATATTTTTTCTTGTCCTATCTCTCTGACAATGCTTTCAGCATAATTTTAAATATTTTAATCCTGAAAAGAATTACCAATCTTTGAACTTGGTGATTTGATGATATTACTTAAATCAATAGAACTAGACTTAAAATATGGTTAGTCTTCAAGTTCAAGGACTTCATTTTGACGTTATAATGTTTTGTACCCCGAGTTTAATCCAAATTACTGTTAAACAACATGAGATAAATGTTATCCTTCTTACTTCTTCCTGCATAGCAGCTGGAGTAACTGCTCGAGAGTTTCCCTGATTTTTTTTTAAATAACACGTGACTACTGACATTTATTTATAAAAATACAATTGCAATTTCTTTACAACATAATAAATTCAATTGTCATATACTTAAAAAAATAGTTTATAAACCGAGTAGTCAACAATAAATAGTTTATAAACCATACAAATTATATTATTATACTATCTGCAGTCAAGTAATGTATGGTTTTTATCTAAATATAACAAAGCAATTTTATTTCGTTTTTTATGTAAATAAAATGTGTGATCTTTATGGACTTTTTTATAACTTTTCAACTGATTGTAGAATTTAATTACATTTAACTGTGTTTTATTGCATTTTTGACCTGAATTCTGGAACTTCATTAATGGTTCATTATCTTGATTGATTGCTTGAGACTGAAGTAATTAAAAGTAATCACTCTCTGACTCATTAAAACAAATACGTCTGAGGAATACGTAATTTAGTTAATACTTTCCTTGTTCATGATCTTTCTTTTACTTATCTTAATTTTTATTAAAAAATAAGAAACAAATATATAGCAAACATTGCGCCAATATTTTAAAAATTGTATGGTTATTATATACTTATATCTAAAATATCCTAAACAAATATATAATTGTTTCTCTACCCAGTAAAAACGGATTTAGAAATAATAGATATTTTTGCATGATTGCAGGAGTTTTTTTGTTACAAAAATATATAACTTTAATATATATTTCAATAAGATTTTATTATTTTGAATATGTGACTAATATATATTTCAACTTTTCAGTTTAAGCACTGTATCAAAAAGTATTTCTATTCCCCAGTTTCATTTTATTAGTTGTTGACTGACGTATTTTTATGTTGAATTGAATTTTACTTTTTAAGATAGTTTTCGCTTTTTCAATTTATAAAGTCATTTTATTCATGATTTCGCTCATTTTAAGGATTTTTTTATCATAAGCTTCCTCGTGTAGTTTATGTCAATATCTTATTTTTCAAGTATAGGATTCTTATCAAATTATTCTGTTAAACAAACTTACAATCAGGTAAAATTATAAACCGGTTGCATACTGTTACGATTATATCAATATATTCAGGTGGCATGGGTTTCTCAATGTGATCCAAAGAATGTCTTTTGAAGATAAGTTATAAACACGAGCATCTTTATCACGTTACAAAATTAAGGAAGCAAGGAGAAAAATATAAAAGAAATTTGCCCTTTATGTGGTAATAATAATTAGATAAACAGCAAGATTCGGAAAAAAATTATCAGTACTGACCTAGAGAAATCTAAAAATACGAAGAATGTAATGGTTTTCAACAGCATTCAACATCATATCAGTATAACTCACTGCCAATAATTGCGCAAGCAATACTAATAAAAAATTCCATTTTATTATGCATTATATTGACGTGCAAACAGCGTGATATCGATGAATTGTTAATATGTGATTATTTTAACAAATAAAATATTGCTGAAATTTATTTGCCACCGAATCTATATTAGATAATTGTCCAAACTGCAATAGACACTGTACAAATTTCAATAGATACTGTGCAAGTTGCAATAGAAAATCGTAAGTGTTATGAACAAAATAAATATATATATATATGCACAGAGTAATTCGTAAGTGTTATGAACAGAATTTTTACGAATCTCCAATTACTCTGTTCATAACACTTACAATTTTAAGAATAACGGTTGGCCACTGACATGATCCCATAATCGCAATGATAATTTTGATTCTTATTTGCGAACTCAAAACTTTTGAAAAACTCATTTTTGTGAACCCATTTTCATGCATTTGTTGATTGCATTCAATATCTATCACTTAGTTCTTTTTCATTTTTTTAATATTATTGTTGAAATATCTGGATAGATGTTCTTATTGGGAAATCATAAATTCTTCGAATTATAAATGAATAACAGAATTGATGATTTTTAAAATTAAATGTTTTTTAAGCTCATTCGTGAGAAATTAATCATACCTAAACTAATTCCTACATCCAAAGCATCAGAATATAATCTGGAATTCAAGTGCAAATATCGAATATAAATAAATATAAGCATAGTTTGAAATAACCTTTTAAAACATACAATTTTGGCGCATTACATTTGTGAATCATCATTTTGACATACATTGGAAAAAAAATCATATACTAAAAGGAGGCCAAGGGAGTTTACCTGGTGATATGAATTAAAACCTTTAATTTTTACAAAGGAACTCACATTTGACTAGAATTTCATTTAAAGAACTTTTAAATGTAGTCTTTTAAATGTAGAAATTGGTCATATACTAAAAGGAGGCCAAGGGAGTTTACCTGGTGATATGAATTAAAACCTTTAATTTTTACAAAGGAACTCACATTTGACTAGAATTTCATTTAAAGAACTTTTAAATGTAGTTTTTTATAAGAAAATCGATGATTAAATGATTGCGAATATAATGAATGAAAATCTATTAAATGTCCTATTTTTTCAGATACTCCATCAATGTTGACATTTTCATTAAATGGAAATTTCATAAAATTGAGTATTTCTTTCAACCTAATTAAGTCAGCGAATTTTCTTTCAAATTCTTCAAACAAAATAAGTATTAAGCGAAATCCTTGAAGTCTTGGTTTGGATTATGGATGCACTTTTCCTCCATGTTTTTTTAAAGTTTCTCAATTCATGTTTTCTTAATTGAGATGCATAGCTTTCTAAAGTTTTTTTTAATGTTTTAATTGCGCTCATCATGTCCGTTTTAGGTATTAAATCGTAAACCTTTAATTATAAATCTTTAAACCATAAATCTTTGCACAGTTTGTTTTGGGTTTTAAAGCGTAGACTGTAATTAATTTTTATTTTAAATAATTTATTGATCCTATGTCATAATTTAAATTGTTAATATCCGAGGTCATTATCGGGATGGTCGCGTGGACTACCTAAAATGTCTTCGCGGTCTACCAGTCGACCGCGGTCGACGTCTTGGCCACCCCTGGTATAGAGAAATAGGTAGAAACATGAAACAATTTAATTATTTTATTGCACATTATTTCAATCTGGATTTTCTTTTGGCTTCTATGCCATAAAGTTCAAGGATGATTTCTGATACTTAAGAATGTAGATTAAAGTGAACATTTCACTTGAAACATTCTAAATGCATGTTCTTATGTAAAATATCGCATCATGAATAGGATTTCCTAAATAATATTTATTGTATATGACAGGATGGAAATTTGTATGTAACGGGAAATGCACTTTTAAAAAAATAATTTTCGAAGTTATCAATCATTAAATTATCCTTAGTAAGCTGATGGCGTCTAATGCTTCAGAAATGAACAAATTGGTTTTTGCATATTAAGTAAAAGTCATAAAAACAGATATGTTTCAAATTTTTATTACTAGAATTTATTGAATTAGCCTACTACATGCAAAAATAAAGATGTTTCAAAATAGCATTAAACGATGAATGTTGTTGGACAATTATGGTATTTTAAAAAGTGGTTCATTATAAGACGAAAAGAATCATATGAGTTAGTGTGATTAAATTTTCCTCCATATTGCGAATGATCATCTTAGATATAATGTTGTATATATTTTCAATGCAGGGTGATTACAGTGATGATTCCATTCATTTTTTCAAGGGAAAGTATTTGTTATTGCAAAATAATTGGCAACATTACAAAGGTCTGAAAAGAAGGATATTAAGTTTATTACAGGATTTCAATGTGCTTTTGGAATACTAGTCTGAATTTGATTCATCGTTGTCGTCCTTTATCAAGAAATAATGACCTAGAGTACCCATACATTACTATATATCAAGGATACTTTCTTTATAGAAGTGATCATTCTGAATTTATAAAAAGTAAAAATCTTGAGTACAATTCATTAATCAGGGTTGGATTAAAGATTGCCGTAATATTTAAAATTACTATTGGTTTATTGTGTTTCAAGTTTTAATTAAATATTTATAATTTGTGTACAAAATATAAATAATAACTTTATTCATTATTTTAAGTGCCTAAATAAAGTTTTGCATTGCAAATAGATTTTAATATATATGGTATCTCTTTCTCGAAAGAAATTAGAACAATCAATCATGATTGTTATTAGAATAAAATCAATATATTAATAATTTGAAACAACAGGAAATGTATTATGCCACTAAAATGAAAAATAAAATTTAAATAGATAAAATTAGAGAAAAAATATATTAATAAATGAAATGTATTTTTATAGAAATCTATTTGATGTCCATTATAATTCAGCTATTTACATGAACAATATACATTATACATTTTTCGTTCTTTAAAGTATCAAAAATTGACATAAACGTAATTTATCCCAGTAAAAAATTAAAAGGAAATTAATCCTTAAAATTTGTCTGCAAATATTCTCATTTGATTTATCATGTGAATCATGCTGTTCGGTTTGTTACATTATAACAACAATATATTTCTTATTCTTTACTTACTTTGATAATACAGATAAAAATCCTATTACTCTCTAGAAAAATATACTTACATTTGTATTATGTAGAAACTTCAGCGATGAAGGTCTATTAAGGTGCTGTATCATTTCATTTAATTGCAATTCCTCATGCATGAAATAATGTTGAAGAAGACATTTTTCTTACATTATGTTTAAAATATAAATATAAAATATTATTAAATAATTCAGTCTTAATAGATCTTTATTATTTACGTTTTTCCAATATAAGTAATTTTTACAGATGTAAGATTCATTCAAAAATATGTGTTAAATGGGTTATTGATTTAAAAAATGAGAGGAAAATATAAAAACAATCCTTAGAAACAATAAAATTGGAATGCCTGAGTGATATAATAGCTTAGGCATTTGGAATGATTCCCAATATAGGCTTCATGATTTTGTTTGGAGGAGAAATGAAAAGTTGGTTAAATGGTTTTTCTTTTCATTCAGCCTGTTGTTGTGTTGTTGTTACTTATAACATTTGGCAAATAAAATCAAAATGAGCGTCGTCCATTTTTTTTTTTTTTTACAGAGCACCCCCATATGAGGGTGGAGGTACGACTTTGGCTCAAAGATGGCAGCACCATCTAGGTTTTCCAACTTAGATATTGAAGCCAGAGAAGACCCATAGCCTGGCTCCAAACGTCCCCAGTGGTTTTAATTTAGAATGGGAACATAGAGGACATTGCGATCACAATACATTTTACATGCCCCTTTATTCAGTCTAAAACTCATTACTGAGTACAATCTAGGGATTATATCCTAGACCAATAATTCGTTGCATTTTACAGTTACGGAGTGATTTATTAACGTAAAAATTTCAGCAATAGCAACAATTATTAAAGAGAGGAAATTTAAAATGTATTGAATAAAAATAAAAATAATTGCTGTCGAATCATGTAAGAAACGTTAAAAAACTTTTCTCTTATTACTTGCATTTCCTTAGTTTAAATTATGTTATTCTGAAAGTTTTTTGCTTTCCAAAAAAAGGAAATTTGTTGAATACAATGTAACTGCTTGTAACACTTACAAGATGTGCTAGTTAAACTACCATAAAAAGTTATTTATTAAGCAGCAAAATGATTAAGCCTGGTACGCACACACACACATGTTATCTAAACTATTAATTTGCTTATACCAACTACTTTTAAGCTAATAAACTTAAGTAAAAATTTCAAAAATGCTCTGGAAGTTAAATAGTCCGAATAAATATTCAGTTTTTCTCGAACACTACGAAAAGAAAGCGAGAGAAAAGATCTGCTGGTGCAATGAACCTTTTACTTAAAATCCGTTTCAAGTGAACTCATTCAAATACAACCTTTTTTTTTTTTTTTAACAGTCTGAGTTGTAGGTTAATCTTCAACTTAATTCCCATTGCCAAAAGAAAATTTTCTTTCTCTTCTTTTTCTTAAAGAAAGAAAAGTGTAAAATCTCTTTCACGTCGGCACCTAAGTAATTCAATGAATCCTGAAGTCGGTACTGAAAAGAATTGACTTGAAAAGAACATAGTGAGAAAACTTTATTTTTAAGAGATAATTCAATTTATTTTTTTAATTAATTTTGCTGACTTAACTGAAGCAGTTTTGTAAGTTTACCGAGGTGGTTTCATTTTCTTTTACAAGTAAAGTCAATTAGCTGTAAAAAAAGTATTTAAAAATTAGGTTAATTATCAAGATTTAAAAGAATTACTTTGTTAAAACATGTATGAAACAAAAGTTGCTTTATCTAGTGATTTTAATAATTAAAAGCTTTTTAATGATTCCATTTGAAGGAAAATCTCAAACACTGAATGTATTTGTTGGATTAATTTAACTTAATTTTGAAGTAGTTAATTTCGATTAATTTGAAATAATTTTTAAAAAAATTTATTTCAAATTAAATTTTAGGTACAGTTTTCCTCTTAAATTTAATTTTATGACAAATTCTTAACTATGCAAAATTAATTATGTAATATAATAAATGCTTCTTCGTATCTTGAACGATGCCAAACTGGAATTTCAGAATTAGCTTTTGGGAACTCTCTGAATTGAATTCCTCAGCATATACATAAAAATGTAGAAATAACATTAATAATTTATTTATAAATAATATTAATTATGAAATTACATTTATAAATAATATTAATCACGATCAAAAGACATGGTGTTGTCAATTACCTATGCATTTCTTAACGGCAGAATTGAATTAAGACCCATTGAATACAGAAATTATAATTTCTGATCTTGCTATCTATATTCTATACCTCACAGTCTGATTTATTATCTTAATTACCAGAAAAAGTATTTTTAATTTTTTTGTTTTATGTTTGACTTATAATGAAATTTTGGATTTTATTAAACCCAAGAATTTCTATGGAACATTTTGATTTAAATTATTTAATGAATATTTGATTATAGTCCAAATGAAATGCTTCGTTAATGAGGTTGTTTTATATATAGGGTTTGTATAAAATTTAGATAAATAGACAAACTTTTAAACATAAGCTTTTATTGCTGTTGTTGTCGTGTCTATGCATAAGTGCGAAGTGCAAAAACCAAAAAGTCTATAATCCACCGAAAGTCTTGGGGGCGAGATTGGCCATATCCGGAGCTCGGTGGCCATGGAGGATCTCAATTGGTGGAGCGTTCAAAGATTTTTGGTGGAAGACAATTGGTGGAGACTCAATTGGTGGACAAATTCGAAGAGGGAGCGGATAATGGCTTGGCAGTTCAGGACATGATCTGGAGTAAGTTGGGATTGAGAACAGTGTTTACAGTTGGGATGGGATTTAATACTATCTGGTGATATCTTCATGCCCTTGAAATGTCCTGTACGTAGCCAAACTATTATAGAGGAGAGGTTTTTTGGATAGTCTAGTTTTATTAAAAACGTTTATTAAATACTTAACTTTGCTCTTAATTTACATTCATAGATACGTAATTCATATTCAATTTATATACATAAAGTGATAGATCCAGAGCCGCCTAACCTGTCTAGTGGTTAACGTACCTGACTACAGATGGGTGGAACCTGGGTTCGAATCCTGGCTCGGGTATGGATGTACTTTCTCTCTCTCTCTTTCTTGTATTTGTCCTTTCATTGTGCGTGAATGGTTGCCTACCCTATAAACGGGTACCTATGGCATGTGTTTACTGAAGAAGTCGGACTCCACACCAAAATATGGTTCAGTTGGAAAAGTGGAACAGCGCACCCCATATTGCCAACCTGTCTGGCATACGACAACAACAATAGATCCGGAAGATTTATAAGTCGATTGATTTCTAAACTTAACATTTGTTATGTGATTAACCATGTATGTTTACAACAACAGGTAAATTTAATTCGATTTTTTTATCGAAAGAAACAAATTACGCTTAAGATAAAAATTTTTGCTACTAATTCATCGTTTATAATATGAAGATTTTTGTCACACTGTTGTTATAAAAATAACTATAAAAAATGTATAAAATATGATAGGTAACCTGTAAAGTTTACTCAACATAAAAGCAATAGTGCAAAATGTGCATATAATAAATTAACTGCTTTTCTAACATGAAATTATTTTGTACGGGCCGCCATCCAGTTAGCCATGGCTAGCATATCTTAAGACGCGCGAAAAAATGACATGCTAACAGCACATCGTTGAATGAAGCTGAAATTGGCTAAATTCTTATTCTATCATATCATAACTCGATCAACACTAAACATACTGATTCAGGAACAAAGAGCATATCTTGTAAGACATTTTCTCCTGTTCCTTTCTTCACAATGTAATATATTTTAATTCATAGACATACTGAGAGCATCAATTATAATTGTTACAACTGACTACTACGCTGTGACATAACACAATGGTGTAAAAATTTGTTATTTTGGCGACACTGTTTACTATCTGCATCTTTCTTCTGCATAATAGTACCTGACAGTTAGTTTAAGACTATCATGATATGCATGCATGATATTATATATAATGCACATTTCAATAGTTGAGAATTAAAAATAAATGAATTTTAATTTATAAATCAATATTATGGAATATATTTTAAAATATATAAATAAGTTGTGATTTAGTTGCCTTCTTTATTTGATTTCAGGGGTAATGGCTGGGTTGTAGATTATTTTGAAACAACTGTCCGAATGTCCACTTACTTGTTAGCATTTATTGTGAGTGATTTTAAATCAGAAGGTACACCTAAGGTAAGCTTTATTCATTCTTCTTTCTTTTTAATATTGCTTTATAATATGGTGAATTTTCTTATTTAGATAGCAGTTTAAATAAAGTATCAATTTTTAATATAGCTGTAGCCTCTACTACTCAATTTTCGTCTTAAAACTCTTAAAATTGTCAAATATTATAAAAGCTAAAATAAAATATATTATAGAGAGTTTTAATATTTTCGGGAATGACTCTTTTAAATAAAGTCAGTTACACACCATATTATTTATATAACAATCACATCAGTTTGTAACAGTCATCAAAATAAAGAAATCTTTTCCTAGACTTGCTATTAAAATGATTTAAATAAATAATCAAATTACAGAACTTTTAAGACAAAATTGTACCTAAAACAAATTATTTGTATGGCCGAAACGTGCAACAATGAGAACTTTTATATGTAATTATATTGAGTGATATATTTTGAATGTGGTGTTGGTGAATGTCATATTCAATGGACTTTGTCCGATGACTTTGTCAGTAGAAGTAAATCGTAAATCACTATTATATTAGATGTGCTTAGTAAGAGAATCTGCTAGTATGGAAGAAACTCAGTTTTTCAGTCTCTTGAAATAGCTTGTACTTTCTGATCATTATCTGGGCAAAACAAACACGAAAAAAAAACACCATTTCAACAAAAGTGCTTTTTAATCATCATTTCATATACATAAAAACCATCAATCTGAAATAATGTTCAGGGAATGGCTTTGCATGAAAAATAGGACTACCTGATTTTACCTACCTGACGGGTACCCTGATTTCTTGGGCATTATGACTGCTGTTTTGTTTTTCGACCCTTCATGTTAGAGAATCCTTCATAATATCCAATGACACTTCTTGCGATAATGTCAATTTTTTGTTCAGTATGACTATAAATAATATTAGGTTGGGGAAATAGAAATCCATTATTTTCACGTGAACTTTATGTAACTTCTTTTGGATTCGCTTTGTAAAAAGGTTTAAAACAGTTTTCATGTAGATTTTTAGGTCTTTAGCGTTACGACTGCTGACATGCGGTCAACTTCGACCATTTTTGATATTTTACAGACATTTTCAACGATGCTGTATCCACATGCGATGTGCATCTCTAACATCAAAAATACCCGAACGGAATCGACGAAACAAAAATTGTACGTAACTGGTTGTTACAGTCTTATATAGGACGATAAGCACCTTTAACAATTTTAGCCACCTGGCAATCTTTTTCGCCGTTACAAGAGAAAAACGAAAATGTATCGAATTTTCTGTTTGTTGTCTTCCATTTTTAAAACCTTGTACTCGTAACTGAATTAATCAAACAAAAAACCGCAAGATGATATTTTAGTGCCAAATGTCACCTTTTCAACGAGCATAAATCTGAAATTGTTTGATATATACCTCACGAGATATCGATCACTACAGACGTCTACCGAAAAAATAATGGATTACTTTTTCCCCAAACTAATATATCCCATAAGACGGCATAAATAATTATTAAATGTGATCAAGTAAATATTGACTGTATGACCTGGTTGGAAAGAAAGTTCTTATTTATTTGATATTCAATTATGGGCATTTCTTATCAATAAATACGTGAATTTCTAAGCGTATACTTACTAGTACAGTGTGATGAATGACCATGTCTATCAAATAAACTGTGAATATTAAGCTTGAGATCATTATCCATTGTAGTTTGTATCTAGTGTCAGAATAATATTCTTCTGAATGCATGGAGTGTAAATTATAATAATTTATTCACTTTGCCATTGTACCAAATATGTTGCTCGTCTGCTGCGATGAAGAGATTGATTGAAGATAAGTATACCAGTAAATGCATCGATCTCAACTTTTTATCATAATTAATTTAAAGGCACTATGTCCAAATGTATTTTTGGATCTAATATATTAGGTTGGGGAAAAAGAAATCCATTATTTTTACGTGAACTTTATGTAACTTCTTTTGGATTCACTTTGTAAAAAGGTTTAAAACAGCTTTCATGTAGATTTTTAGGTCTTGCGCGTTACGACTGCTGACATGCGGTTAACTTCGATCATTTTTGATATTTTATAGACATTTTCGACGATGCTATATCCACATGCGAGGTGTATCTCTAACATCGAAAATACCCGAATGGAATCGACCAAACAAAAATTGTACGTGACTGATTGTTACAGTCTTATATAGGACGATAAACACCTTTCACAATTTCAGCCACCCGGCTATCTTTTTCGCCGTTACATGAGAAAAACGAAAATGTATCGAATTTTCTGTTTGTTGTCTTCCATTTTGAAAATCTTGTACTCGTAACTGAATTAATCAAACAAAAAACCGCAAGAGGATATTTTAGTGTCAAATATCACCTTTCCAACGAGCATAAATTTGAAATTGTTTGATATATACCTCACGAGATATCGATCACTACAGACGTCTACCGAAAAAATAATGGATTACTTTTTCTTCAACCTAATATTTCCCAGCATCTTCAATCAAATGTAAATGCACAAATAATCAGGAAATACAATCCTAAAAAAAACTACGTGAACTTTGTTTGATATTTTATTCTCGAATGTACCTTTGAAACAGTTAATCGTGAAGCTTTAATGTGGTGTGTGCTCAAATATGCAGATGTGACACACATTCAATAGGTTTTTTGCGTTGTTACAACAATTCCGCTGCTCTACGTGACATCCTGTGCCATAATAATTTTTTTTTTACCTGAAAAATGTGCACGGTCATTGTGTATACTTCCCGGAAATAATGTTTTCATTGAAATAATATCGTGTTCACAATTTTAGTGGAATGAATAGACGGAAAAAAAATCCAAAAAGTGTTAAAAATTAACTTACAAATAACCCAAGCTTGTTTTTAAATGGATTCTGGCTTTGTTAAAAGGAAAAATTATTTTTAATGATTTAGATTTTTAAAAAATTCTCAGAAAATCAAATTTAGACAGGTAAATTTATACACAAAAAGAAAATAATAAATAATTATTATTCTTCAATTAGGGAAAAATACTAGAATTATTATTTTCAATTTTGTGTAAATATAGAAATTTGCGTTAATCTGCGCTTTAGGTCCCCTACTCTGCCAACTTGGCGATAAATGCACTAAGCGTGGTAAACCGACGTTTTTATACCTAATGAGCTCTTTATGGCAACCTCAGGAGGAAATAATTTGCACTTTTTCGCGCATGCTCATTAATTGTTTTTTTTTTTTTTTCTTTTAGCATTTTCAATTGTCGTTAATTAGTTTCAGTTTGAAAAATCGGTCATTTTCATTGGTTACTAATTAGTTTAAAATCGTATTCCATTATCGCCATGACAACAGCGTTTTTGAAAACCCGCCAAGTACGGGACCCACAGCACACTTTCGCCAAATTGGCAGAGTAGGGGACCTAAAGCGCATTTTCACCGAAATTTGTTTGTATTGCTTTGAAGTTGAAATATATATTGGACTATATCATGCGTATACTTTGTATATGTTTACTTTAGAATAATGTTGTCTTCCTCTTTATAAAAGGGTTAATATAATTTTATCATAAGAATTTTGTTCAAAGTTTTCTAAAATGCTAAAACTTTTTATTATTACGATACAAAATATTGTAATGTATCATAATAATATACATTAAAAAATATTGTAATGAATATTATTACGATACAATTATATGTAACGTAACAATCAACTAACTGATTTTTCGACCTTTACGATTTTATCCATAAGCTTACTTGACTCTCTAAGTTTTAATTGACGACATTAGTGTGACGTCATATCCACAACTGTTTCCAAACAAATACAATGTAAACATTTGCTTAACATTGTATTTAAGAGTGCTTTCTTGACAAACTTGGAGATTTTTGTTTGGCTATCGGTTTTATTGGTGATTTTTGTTGGTACAGGACAATAAATTGTTCTTTTGAAACCAGAATACGAATGGATTTTGCCCAGCTTGGTGATAAACTGGGACTACAATTTGGCGAGAATCAAAGGTTAAGCAAACAAAAGGTTAAAAGTTTTAGCAAACACGTTATCCTTAAATAATGAATATCAATTTCAAAAATTACAATTTAAAAATCTATCACCTAAGTCTATGGCAGTTTCAATGATAAATGGCGCTTAACAGCAAATGTTTGGAAACAACTTGCTGGATATGACGTCACAACTAATGTCGTCTATTCTACGATATTTATGTTTTTCTTATATTTGTTTTAAAGTATTCAAAATGTATTTCCTTCTGAAAGTTGCGTGTGTAAGCATACATGAGAGAGATAACATATGTTATTTGCATGCTTATACACGCGACTTCGGTCATAAAAATAACTGGCGGAAAGGCAATAATTTTATTTCAAAATTCTTTGGTAATAAAATTACCTTTCAACTAATAAATTTATTACCAAATAATTATTAACTTTCAGTTATTTATAACCAAAGAATTTTGTAATAAATGAAGGTAATAATATGTATAAGAATATTTCTTTATTGAATTCTAACAGATTATTATTTGCTGTTCCTGTTTTACGATTGCAATGATATTTTGAATGATGTTTTTTAATACGTAAAAAAGAATTTTAAAAAATAACATTTATGAAATGACTAAAACAAACCTTCTGAGAATTGTTTCTCGGAAAATTTGAAAGAAAATTTCAAGTTACAAATACTACTAACCACAATCATTTCTTAGTTAATATTAGATTTATTAAAAAATTAGTCTTTATGATTCAGTAACAAAGAAAAATGTAAGAGTTCTAAAAATGACCAAATAACGTAAAATTTAAATATTAAATAGAAATTTTTATAATTACAATAAAACAAAAGTTAGTGGGTTATAAATGTTAATAAGTGAACTACTTTGATATACCCCCCTAAATCAGAAATTTGGCGACTTTTTTTGTCACCAAGCAAAATACCTGTTTTTGGCGCCTTTTTTACTCGCCAAGATGGATTCTTGCTAAATACAAATAATTAATAACAAAAAAACTTTAAAAAAAATTCAAAAAATGGTGCAAAATACAAGAAAATAATAAATTTGACAGTAGCAAAAACCTAAACTGGCAACACCAAAATAAGAAACAGCAACCCTAAAATGTCCGTAAGGAATGCCAGATTTGGCGCTTATTTTTTAGGGGGGTATATCAAAGTTGTTCCTTAATAAGTAAAAAATAAACTTTTTAATTTTATATATATTTATATTACTTATTATATTTATGATTTAGTTTTCCGTTTGGAGTCGAGAATCTGTGGTAAGCACAACAGCTTACGCTCTTGACGTTGGGCCCCGAATTCTGGAATTCTATGAATCCTTCTTTAATGTCACATATCCTTTGCCAAAGACAGGTCAGTACTCTGAAAACGTTTTATATTTTTATAGGTTAAGTACCTCTTTATGTGAATTTGATAAAAGAACCGAAATATATAACCACCATGTGAGTTTTGTTCTACTGTTACTTATATGTGTCGACTGCGAATAGTTGTTGAAAGCTAATTCACAGCTTTCTGTACATTTGTACAATTTTTAAGAGTTACATATAATTTGATTTCCTCAACATTTATGATTAGTTACAGGTCAAGATATTACGGTTATCTGTTGCTTTCTGGAATTTATAGATTTCAGTATTTGTCCGTGAAGATAATTATCTGAAAAAGCTAACGATTCATTTTAAAAAAGCAATTCTAGAATCAATTATATTAGATATAAAAGCAAATCTCAGCTAAAGCTGTTCACAAAGTATAAATCATTTTATTTAATTTATAAAAAAATGAGTACTTGATTTATACTCGACTCGTAGACATTTTTGTAGTAGCCCATGCATGTTTAAGAAATACATTGACACAAACAAACATTTTTCCAGTTTAACATTTATCCAGTCACATTTACACCTCCTATGCTACTTTCAGCACGCTAGCTTTCTCATTTTAATTTAATATAGGAAGATTCGCAGAATTTACTCTCAGATGTAATCTTCAGGTTAGGAATTCTTAAGAATATTTAATATTTTTCATATTTTAAAAGGTATTTATAATTTAAAGTTTCCGTAGTATGAATTAAGTTATTTCGTTCATCTTCATAATCACCGACTTTCAATACTAAGGATTGATTCAAATTATCTCAAACTAATTACCTAAATATCTAATCCCAATTAATTTAATTAGTTATTTTATGTTTAACGTGTTTAAATATGTGTTATAGTTAAGTACCTTTTTTTAGGTCTTACATCATTTATGCATTTTTAATTTAATTCATTGTAAATATTTGAAGTTTCTAAAGTGAGCAACAACTTTAGCTCAATTAAGTTATCATTGCACTATTATGTTCAAAAAATTAAAAGTAATTAAACTGAACAAGTTTGAAGTATTTTCTGTAACCATCTTATAGACATAAAACTTTGTTATCATAAAAAGGAATTTCTTGTAATATAACACATAAAATTTGACAAAAGAAATCATTATTTTCTAAGCTTCGTCAAAAAGAATGCGTCATCACATTTTCTCTGACTTATATTCACTTTTAATAAGACAGAGAGGTAAGAGGATGTGTATTTTAATTTCTCGCATTAAAATTATTCTTTATTTTAAAAATCAGATCATCCTAATCAACTCACATAAATTATACTTAATTTATGTGAAATGATTAGGATTTATTAATTAATTGATTAGGGATTTAAGCGATTAAGTTGCACTCAATCGTTATATAATTTGAATATTTTACATAATAAGGATTATGTTCAGTTGGGATCTTGTCAAGGTAAATCTACCATGCATATTCACTTCGAAATTTAATGACTTGAATATAATGTTAAATTGCGGGATTTCTCAATTATTTATTTAAAATATTTTATAGTATACATTTATTTTGAAATTACAATATATTTTATTCGCTTAATTTAACCAGTTTAAGGAGGCGTAACTTAATTCATTGTATAGATTTTTTTTTTTTTTAAAATTCAGATTTCTTTTTCTCATTCTTTCAATTTACTTTCTGAAAGAATGTTTTCATTTTTATAATACTTTATTTTTATAACAAATTAAATAGTAAATAAATTGCAAGGGAATGTACTAGAACCTTATATTGTACCTCTCGTGTATTGAGTTTTTCAAAAATAAGAGATCTGCAAAAAATTTGTAATTCTTAACTACGATCATACGACAAGGTCTAGTATAGAATTGGAATCTTTTTTTTCTACCAAGTATTGCTGGAAGTAAGGACAATCCATCTTACAAGTAGTTAGCATATATCGAATGTCTTATTGAATCGAGGAAGATCGCACAAAATCAATTTCTTTTAAATCGGTCTTCTACTGCTCCAAGACATGAATTTCAAATTAAAGATAAAAGAAGCTACTCTCTTAGATATTCCCCCTGTCTCATTTTTATTTTCTAACTTGTACATTTTCTAACATCAAAACATGCATCAAGGAAGACCACACAAAATCACTATCGTTTTTAATCGGTTCTCCATAGATACAAGACATGAGTTTCACATTGAAGATAGAAGAAGCTTCTCTCTTATATTGTCTCTGTCTAATTTTTATTTTTTAAAGTACATCAGTATTAAGCCATAATGCTTCTTTTGTCATTAATAAATACCAGAAGGAAAGGGTTGCTCCTGGAATAGAAGTCGAGCCACGGTTGTTCTTATCATTGTTGAAAAATAGAAGAGAGATGGTAAGAAAATGTTTTCTACTTCCATACTTGTTTTGCTGAGGTGAATGTTTATCGGAATAGCTTTCTTGCGACTTGTGAACACGGTTTATCATCTGTTAAATGTTTTTACAGAAAGTTCGTACTTTCCATATGGAAAGTACGAATGCATTATTATGGCTTTAACTTCTAATGACTATCAGCTACGCCATGTGAAAATTTAAGGAAATTTTTAATGCAGTTTTTTCTTTTTATTTGAAAATATTATTCCTCACAAGCCTATTCTCGTGCCAAAAATGTCTTGTTAAGAAATTATCTTTATACATAATTTTTAATAATATTTGCTGTTTTCAGAAAAGTTCTCCATTTAAGGAATTTTTTTTATTTTAGAAAATAAATTTTTTCTACTACAAAGAATTTTGTAAAAATGACACTTGAATGATTGTAAGAATTACTATGACTCTAAAGTAAAATATGCTATTTATACATTCGGTTTGAATAAACTATTGATTAAATGAATAGAAACAACAGTTTATAGTGGCGCCATCTAATGATAATATCAAAAGATTCACATTGAGCAAATGGAGCTCTATCTAATTGGCAGATAAGAATGGAATAAAGAAATCATTGAATGAAAGCTTTCAGAATTTTTGTATTAAAAAAATAATAAGGTTAAGTCTAGATTCTAGAACATATGTTGCAGACATAAAAATAATTCCGAGGAAAACATGGAATTACTTTTTGTACAAATTCCTTGCTATTTGACAGATGATGGTAAAAACTTAATTACCGTTAATAGACTAAATGTATTCAGCTTCTTTTTTGTGTCTTTCTTAATTTCTTGTGTACTCTAAAATCAAATCGTTGGTAAATCGATTTATTTGCTATTGATTATCAACTATGAATGGTGAAGGATAACTCTGATAATTCCTGTTTTAAGACATTCTGTCATAAATCAGTTTTTCATAAAAAGGAATCAACAAGAATGTTGTTGAAATAAAAGAATTGTCAAAAAAATTTTAAGTATGAAAAACATTTTATCGCGAAACAAACTTCGTTATTAATCAAGAATTATGGCATTTAGCAATAAAACTTTAATAAATCTATATAATTTTTTTAAATCATATATTTTGGCTGCACATCTCTGACATCCTAGCAATACAAGATTGCTCTAGAATTCTTAAATCATACCAACTGCTTTTTAGAAATATATTTTCCAGATAAAGGAACTATATTAGTTTGGGGAAAAAGAAATCCATTATTTTTAAGTGAACTTTATGTAACTTCTTTCGGATTCGCTTTGTAAAAAGGTTTAAAACAGCTTTCATGTAAATTTTTAGGGCTTGCGCGTTACGACTGCTGACATGAGGTTAACTTCGATCATTTTTGATATTTTATAGACATTTTCGACGATGTTGTATCCACATGCGAGGTGCATCTCTAACATCAAAAATACCCGAACGGAATCGACGAAACAAAAATTGTACATAACTGGTTGTCACAATTTTAGACACCTGGCTATCTTTTTCGCCGTTACAAGAGAGAAACGAAAATGTATCGAATTTTCTGTTTGTTGTCTTCCATTTTTAAAACCTTGTACTCGTAACTGAATTAATCGAACAGAAAACCGCAAGAGGATATTTTAGTGTCAAATGTCACCTTTCCAACGAGCATAAATCTGAAATTGTTTGATATATACCTCACCATCACTACAGACGTCTTCCGAAAAAATAATGGATTACTTTTTCCAAGCTATACGATGGAATTAAAACAAAGGAATTTCTATCCATACACTCTATCAAATATACTTGTATGAAATGCAACAGTCATCCCTATTGTTCAATAGTACTTGTTAATAGCAATGTTATCCATGATTTAAAGTAATATGGTGAAATGTGAATTCAGATTGTCATTAAACTACCATCCCCATCGGATACTGCGAAATAAAGTAGAAATTTGTTGGTAGAGTTATGCAATCTTAAGAAAAATAATATTTTATTGATTTCTTTAGACATGGTAGCCATTCCGGACTTCAGTGCTGGTGCCATGGAGAATTGGGGTCTAATCACTTATAGGGAAACAGCTCTATTGTTTGATCCTAGATACTCCTCTGCCTCAAACAAACAGAGGGTAGCAACCGTGATATCTCATGAGCTGGCTCACCAGGTAAAATCTCCATGTTAAGTTCTTGAATCATTTTTAAATTATCCTAAGTCTGTTGTTAATGCCAATGAATCGAAGGATATTTTAAAGATTTTTCTGTCTATTAAGATGGTAAAAAGATTTTTATTTCATTATGACTAAACTTCATTGAATTTTAAAACAAAAAATTAAAAAGCTTCTTAAATTATCATGCAAGCCTTTGACAGAAAAAGTATTTAGAAATGTTTGGTAGTTTGAATTAATTTAATATCTAAGTTTATTTTTTCTTTCATAAAAAATTAAGTAGAAAATAAATGTTAAAAAAGATATGATTAGGATTTGCTTGGAGTTTAAATTTCTATTCGCAGCTGTTCCGTTATGAGTGGATAACATTTACTTTTTATGTCATTGATCTTGTTAATAATGAACATGAAATTTACAGAAAATAATTGGTATTTTCATCTGTATCTAAAAATTATCTTTAGATTTCACTTAGTTGCTACTCTATATATAACCCATTGAAAGTTAAATAGTAATAAAAATTAACAGAAAAATAAACACCTATCCCCCGATTTACACGGTACTCGGTTTACACGATTTCACTTTTACACGGTTTTTAAATTTCAAGGCCATCCTCAAGATTTACATCACGAAAATGTGCAAGTTGTATTTTTACCCAAGAATACGACTTCTTTATTGCAGCCGTTAGATCAAGGGATAATTTCGACCTTTAAGGCGCAGTACATCAAGCGAACCTTCAGATAACTCAACGCTTAACTCAATATGAGGAGCTCTATAAAGATTTTATCAAAAACGAAACACAATTGTTAATTACGGATTTCACTACCAAGGTTCGCCCATCTGAAGTTGTTTCTAATTCATCTAACATCGAACTTAATCGTATCAACCACTATCGAGTGATGAAAGTAATATCATACCAATCAGGAATAAAAGATTAAAAGTCTACGAAAGTGATAACAGTAACTAAATTTCTGGTCGAATTTTTTGATTTATATTTCTCCTTTCCATATGTAAAATGAATTACATACATATACCTTTCTATTTTTGTCATTTTATAAATAGACAATTATTTTTATGTTTTTAAGATATATTTAGTTTTATTTTACCTTTAAATAAATGACTGAATTATGCACATTTTAGTTTGTTTTCGATTTACACGGTTTTATGTATAAGAATCCACGATTTCGATTTACTTGGTTTTCTAAGGAACCTATCTTCAGTGTAAATCGCGGGATAGGTGTACTATTATATCTAATAAATTTTTAAATTGTTTTCATTCAAAATTTAGAAAATGGATTTCATTATGCGATTTAAATTCTTTTGCAGTGGTTTGGAAACCTCGTGACTCCACGTTGGTGGGATGACTTGTGGTTAAATGAAGGTTTCGCAAGCTACGTTGAATATCTTGGTATAGAAGCTGTCCATCCTGACTGGAAGATGGATCAACAGTTTGTTTTAGATGATCTTCAAGATGTTATGGATCTCGATTGTCTCAAAACATCTCATCCCATATCAATTCCAGTACGCCATCCGGATGAAATAAACGAAATTTTCGATAGGATTTCTTATGGAAAGGTGAGATCACATTTGTTTATGATTTTTCATCTACTCTCTTTTAATAATCAGGTTATATTTTTATTTTTAATAGTTGGAAGTTATAAATTAAGATAAATAGTTTCTTAAAAAATGCATAGTCTCAACTGCCAAGAGTAAATTTCCAAATCTATTTATAGATTTTTCTAAACCTATGTAAAATATATTAACTCTAATTAATTTATAAGGAAAAATAAGTTTAATATATATGTGTTTATTTTTTGTGTTTAATGTTCATAGTTTTGAAACAATTTTCAGCATTTGTTTTGTGCATGATTTCTTCCGAAAGAAGTTGTTTTTAATGCATATTTATCAAAAATACACCGTTTCCTACTGATATTCATAACCAACAATTTTTTTCTTAATCCAATATATGAAGTACTATAATTTGGTATTGGAACAACTTTGATATATCCCCCAAAAATTACGCGCCAAATCTGGCACTCCCTACGGACTTTTTAGGGTTGTTGTTTCTTTATCTTAGTGTTGTAATTTAGGTTTTTTCAGCTTTTAGGTTTTTGTTGTTGTCAAATTTAGTAATTTCTTGTATTTTGTACCATTTTATGAGTTTTTTTTTAAGTTTTTTTGTTATTAATTATTTGTATTTAGCAAAAATCCCTCTTAACGAGAAAAAAAGGCTCCAGAAACAGGTATTTTGCTTGGCGAGAAAAAAAAGTCGTTAAATTTGGGGGGTATATCAAAGTAGTTCCTCATAAGGACATGATTCTTGAGATTTAACTGAATTATGCAATTTACATCACAAATTCTCAACTGTTATTCACACCAGGGACAAATGTTCTACACTCCTTTTTCGTACTTATATTCATTAACAACTATTTTTTTCCTGATTCAAAGTCTAAAATACAATAATTTTATTATAAAAGCATTATTCTTGTGACCAAAAATAGAAAATCTGTGATCGTGGTTGTATTAAAGTCTAATATGCTATATTTCTCATGGCTGTTAATTAATTACAGAGAGTTTAATATTTCTTATATTAAATATTTTCTATCACTGTGTATAAGAGTTACAAGAAATTATAAAAGATAAATTATCGAATAATCTTTTATACTAATTAAAATATTGTTTGTTAACTTATGAGAGATTACATCTTGACCCAACGCTTATTTCTCTTTCCTACCAAGTGTCAATTTAAATATTTAAAATTTAATAAAATTAAACGTTTACCTTACCTAAAGCTTCTTTTTAAATTTCTGTGGTAGTTTGATGGTTAAACGATTATTATTTAATTCAAATACCAACATTATAAACGAAAGTACCCATTGTTTCTACTTGTTTCGTTATATATTCAAGCTTTCTACATTTTAGTTCGTTATGTTCAAAATAAAAAGAAAAATGCAATTAAAAACACACCAAAAGTTTATTACATGATTTTAATATTGCAAAAATTTACGAAGTTAATAAAAAATTGTCATAACATCGAAATAAAAAAATTATTATATTGTCTTATACAAATCTACTTTGGAAACTATTTAAATTAAAGATGTTAGGTAAAAAATACTTCTACGAAAAAATATTTAAATGTGTTTACCTTTGCAGGGTGCATCTATTATTCGAATGATGAAGTATTTCCTTGGAGATGAAACTTTCAAGCGTGGACTTTCGGTAACGTAATTCATATTATATAAAACTAGTCTTTTTTTACAGTAATATTACATTTTAATCACAAACATGAAATGTTTTTTTATAAAAATAATATATTTGAAAAATTTAAAAATTCACCAGCAAGCTTATTTTATTTAATATTTCTTGTAGAATTATCTAAATGCGAAGAAATTCGACAATGCTGTACAAGATGATTTGTGGGAGCATTTAACTATGGTAAGATAAATAATTGTGAATTTTTCACGTAAATTCACTTTTACCATTTAAATAATTTTTTGGAATATTCATCTTTGTTTAGCAAATAAATCCTTTTTGAAAAAGGATTTATTTGCTAAACAAAAAGGATTGAAGGATATCAAAAAACTAAGCTATTTGTTGAAATTAAAGAACATAAAATTTAGTATCATGCAAAATATTTTTAAAACAAAACATATGATAAAACAGTAATTAAAAGTATTTCAAATATTTATATTTAAAATAATTTATTTAAGAAAATTAATACATTAGAGTCTCCATTTCCTATTCTTTCAATTTTAATATAATCTTTAATTAAAAGTTTCACCCAAAGTTTTAAAGAATTATTCACACATCAGTTTGTATTACTCGTATAAATACTTTCTTAAAAATCATGTTATCAAAAATATACTTTTATACCACAACTCTTATTTTTAAAGTTAAAAGTAATCTCTATATTAATGTCCACATTTTATTAGTTGAGAAAATGTCTTAAATGAGAAATGTAAGCCATACAATATAATATTAGTTTGGGGAAAAAGTAATCCATTATTTTTTCGGTAGACGTCTGTAGTGATCGATATCTCGTGAGATTTTAAAAATGGAAGACAACAAACAGAAAATTCGATACATTTTCGTTTTTCTCTTGTAACGGCGAAAAAGATAGCCAGGTGGCTAAAGTTGTGAAAGGTGTTTATCGTCCTATATAAGACTGTAATAACCAGTTACGTACATTTTTTGTTTCGTCGATTCCGTTCGGGTATTTTTGATGTTAGAGATGCACCTCGCATGTGGATACAGCATCGTCGAAAATGTCTATAAAATATCAAAAATGATCGAAGTTAACCGCATGTCAGCAGTCGTAACGCGCAAGACCTAAAAATCTACATGAAAGCTGTTTTAAACCTTTTTACAAAGTGATTCCCAAAGAAGTTACATAAAGTTCACGTAAAAATAATGGATTTCTTTTTCTCCAACCTAATATAATAAATATTTTGTAGGTAAAACTCAAAAGAAATTCTTGACGTCATCAAAACAATATCTTAATGACACATAATTATTTTATAATCGTATTTAAACTTATATTTTATGGGCGTCACACAACGAATTGTTTTTAAAAGCTAAATGGTCGTTAAAAAATTCTATTGATTAACGAAGTAAACAGCCATTTGAAAGGAGTTGCTAATAACCTTTTTTCAATCTTCATGCAATTATCTTTTAAGCTTCATATTTGTGTTTTTTTAAAAACATTTTTTGCGGAAGTGAATATCTTCACACCGTTACTCCACTTTTGTATTTGTCTTAGAACATTATAAAACTATTTTCTTATGATCTATAATTTTTTTTTTTTTTTGAAATTGCTTTTTCGTTAACTATGGTGTGAAAAATATAATGAAATTTAAATATAAAACGTTTTTTCAATAATACATTTTCATTTTCAACAAAGATTAATTAATTAATTAATTTTTCGCAGAACAGCAAAATTTTAAAACGAATAAATAAGCACATTAAACTTTTCATATTCATGTTGGTTTTAGTGACCATTTTTGCCAAAAGAGAAAGAAATTATTCTTACAAAATGTGTGTGTGCAGTAAGATATTAAATAAATATATTTCTCTAAATTGTTTTCTATGTTGAAACGGAAGAAACTTTTTAGGCATGTTTTGTTTCACAAATCTGTATTTTTCTTACAATATTACTTCAAAATTAACTTTTCAAAAGAAATTTTCATTTGTAACTATCTTTTAATCAGATTTAGGCTCAGATTTACTGTACGGTCACCCTTGGCGCAATTTTTACACTTTTCGCGATAAATAACATTTTCTGGCTACCTATTTTTCTCACGGGCAATTTTTTTTCTTAATTTTACTTGTGCAAAATGGCGAAATTTTTGGCGAATAAGTCGCCAAAGGGACCGTATAGTAAATTTTTACCCAGCTTTATATTTTATTCTGCTGTTACTTGGGAAATATGCAATACAAACAAGATACCTGCAATATAGAAAAGGGGAAAATGTTAAAGGGAGAATTATCCATAAATATTGTCCATGTACAAATATCGATGGATAATTTTCACAGCAGAGAACATTATATAATAATATAGAAATAAGTAAATTCACGCAAATTGGACTAAAGTTCAATAATTAGATAAAAATCATAATATATATCATTTATGTGTGACTTTTCACATTCCTAGCTACTGTTGTGACATAAACTTCTTTCTTCAAATGACATAAACTTCTTTTTTCTTTAACAATTAATAATATTCCTTCATGTGAACGATAATCATTCATTAAGAAAGCCAAATTTTAAGTTTGAGGATAATATTTTTTTGAATATTGTAAAACCAGTGTACAGTTTTATTAAAATATTTTATGAACATGTTAAAAATAAAGGCATTTAACAATTTTAGGAAAGTCGATAGTAGAAACAAAAATAACAACTCATGGCATTTTAACACTTTTACTAAATAGTAATCTGCCTTTCTTTATTCCAACTATCTAAATCACATAATCTCAATTAGAGATCAAATTTTATTCTAACAATATCCGAGCAAATGCTACTTCAAAATAATTCTTGTCAAGATACATAATCAATTTCTATTTTAGAAATATCACATCTAAATTGATGGTTGAATTTTAGGGTTTCATAAATGATATATGAATACATTTTGAGATGCAATTATTTATTAAACTTGTTTTTGTGTATAAACTCAAGCCAAGGAAGGAAAACAACATCCTAAAAAATGAATTTTTTTAAGATGCTATTTGTAGTGATCATTCATTGATTATGAAATGATCAGAAATTCTGGGAGTTAAGCAAATCAATGGAAAGCGATTGCTTACTGAATATTACAGCACAATTCAGTTGTAAATGAAATTCTGTATAAAAGTATGTGGTTGTGTACATCTATTTAAAAATGGTTAAAGATTTCCATCCTCATCATATGATAGCAATTATTAAAGTTGCATCGGGTGTATTATGATTAGCATTGCTTAAATCTACAGACCGTGCATGTTCCATAGTTGTTCCAGTATATCTGGTGACTTTGATAGCTACGACATTGAATCATTAGAATGTTGTTGTTGTTGTCGTGTGCCAGCCAGGCTGGCAATATGGGGTGCGCTGCTCCACTTTTTCAACTGAACCATATTTGGTGTGGAGTCCTACTTCCTCAGTACACACATGCCATAGGTACCCGTTTATAGGGTAGGCAATCATTCACACACAAAGAAAGGACAAAGACAAGAAAGAGAGAGAGAGAAAGTACATCCATGCCCGAGCCAGGATTCGAACCCAGGTCCCACCCATCTGTAGTCGGATACGCTAACCACTGGACAGGTTGGGCGGCAATCATTAGAATAAAATTGATTTAAAGATTCTTAAGCTAATGATTATTATTTCAAAAAAATATTTTAAGGATTTAGGAAAAGTCATATGGAATATCTAATTATTTTATTGGAAAATTATTTAAGGGTCACTGCGGACTGAAACATTTTTTAAGATATTGCTGAGTTCTTAAAATTGCTTGTTGTATTATTGGAGGCAAACAACTGTCGGAAAAGACAGAAACTTAAATCATCATGCCTAAAACAATAGACTTGTATTGACAAAGCAAGCACGGCTCCCTGTATTTATGTAGCAAACGGATCCATGTATTGAGGGACAAAACAAGTCCCTACATACATGGATCCGATAGATATTTGCTCAAAAACTATACTATTGCTATTTAATTCATAGCAAAATTACTAATATATTGAAGCAAAGCAAATCTGCTGGTACCCATTATGAAGAACTTCATTTACACTTTTAATGCATCCGTAGTCTCGTGAAATAACGGAAAAGGTACAAAAAGCTGGGCAAGAAAGACAGTCAAATATAGTATTAAGTCTGTAATTTGATAGCTAGAACTTGACAAACATCCATTCTCTCTTGTTCTTGCCATGCATTAATTGCACATTCATAGTATGGCCAGCACGCTTGCAGACGAAAACTTTGTTGATCGTTTAGATTACGCAAGGAGCACCACTAACAGGTGATCAACTTCAACACCCCCCCCCCCACTTTTTTTCGTGATGGTTGCAATCTTTCGTCTAAAAACAGGACACGACTACCTTCCATCTCACTTACACAGAATAAA